>CAAKHB010005023.1:0-12905 GCA_901007665.1 Aeoliscus strigatus
ATGAGGAACGAATGAATGAATGAACAAATGATAAACGAATGAATGAATGAACAAATGAATGATAAATGAAGAACGAATGAATGAATGAACAAATGAATGATGAATGAAGAATAAATGAATGAATGAACAAATGAACGAATGAATGAATGATGAATGGAGAATGAATGAATGAACAAATGATGAACGAATGAATGAATGAACAAATGATAAACGAATGAATGAAGAATGAGTGAATAATGGATGAATGAATGAATGAATGATGAACGAATGAATGAATGATGAATGAAGAACGAATGAATGAATGATGAATGAAGAACGAATGAATGAATGAACAAATGATGAACGAATGAAGTATGATGAACGAATGAATGAATGAACAAATGATGAACGAATGAATGAATGAACAAATGAATGATAAATGAAGAACGAATGAATGAATGAACAAATGAATGATGAATGAAGAATAAATGAATGAATGAACAAATGAATGAATGAATGAATGAACAATGAATGATGAATGGAGAACGAATGAATGAATGAACAAATGAATGAATGATGAATGGAGAATGAATGAATGAACAAATGATGAACGAATGAATGAATGAACAAATGATAAACGAATGAATGAAGAATGAGTGAATAATGGATGAATGAATGAATGAATGAATGATGAACGAATGATGAATGAAGAATGAATGAATGAATGAACAAATGAATGAATGAATGATGAATGAAGAATAAATGAATGAATGAACAAATGAACGAATGAATGAATGAACAAATGAACGAATGAACAATGAATGATGAATGGAGAACGAATGAATGAATGAACAAATGAATGAATGATGAATGGAGAATGAATGAATGAACAAATGATGAACGAATGAATGAATGAACAAATGATAAACAAATGAATGAATGAAGAATGAGTGAATAATGGATGAATGAATGAATGATGAACGAATGAATGAATGATGAATGAAGAACGAATGAATGAATGATGAATGAAGAACGAATGAATGAATGAACAAATGATGAACGAATGAAGAATGATGAACGAATGAATGAATGAACAAATGATGAACGAATGAATGAATGAACAAATGAATGATAAATGAAGAACGAATGAATGAATGAACAAATGAATGAATGATGAATGGAGAATGAATGAATGAACAAATGATGAACGAATGAATGAATGAACGAATGATAAACAAATGAATGAATGAAGAATGAGTGAATGAATGAATGAATGAATGAATGAATGATGAAAGAATGAATGAATGATGAATGAAGAACGAATGAATGAATGATGAATGAAGAACGAATGAACGAATGAACAAATGAATGATGAATGAAGAACGAATGAATTAATGAACAAATGATGAACGAATGAATGAATGAACAAATGAATGATGAATGAAGAACGAATGAATGAATGAATGAACAAATGATGAACGAATGAATGAATGAATGATCAACGAACACATCAATCTCTTTGGCACCTTGTACGTGACCAGTTTGTTCCACAGCTGAACGAACTCCTCCCCGTTCAGTTTACCACTGATTGACGTCTGGTACGCGGCCGTTAAGGTCAAAAATCAAACAGGTGGAAACCATGTCAAACAGACCCCCCCACACCCCCCCGTCACATGTCAGCTGGGCGGATACGTCCATCAGAGCCACCAGACTGCGACAGGCATCGATGCTGAAGCCTCCAGATCTCAGGTCTCCTGACAGAAACGCAGGAGTGAAGTGAGAAACACGCCCCCCCCCCAAGAAGAACCACAGATGCTTCAAACCTTTCAGGAGGTTTTCATTCAGAATCTTCTGCAGCTGTTCAGCATCCACCTCCTCGTACTGGAGCAGAAGGAGATGATGGTGAACAAAGATGTCCACTCACCAGTTTGTATTTGTACCGTAAGTATGTGACTATTATATCTGACATTGTCATGGTAACTGAACATTGAGAAGTGTCAGTTGGTTCTTCTACCTGGTGTGAAGAAGGAACCAGAAGAGGGAGACGATGTCCATTAGTCCCTTAACATCATTACGGTAATGACTCCCTGGCTTACAGCAACAGAGCAAGTGGGATTACGGTAATGACAGCAACATGGCTGTCGTCATCTTCCAGGAACCGATGGATGTTTCCTCCTTCTTCTAGATCCTTCTTCACAACAGGTAGAGGAACCATCTGACGCTCCTCAGCCTCCAGGAACCGTTCAACAATTTCTGATGCAAATAGTCCCGTCATTACGGTACTCCAAAGTATGCTAGTGTGAACGTCATGTCAGTTAACTTCTGGATGGATTGACGCTGAGTGATGGAATTGTACTGTTTGTTTTTTCTCTCGTTCCGTTTCATGTATTTTTTGTGTGTTTATGTGTCATGTGACTACAGACGACCGCCGTCTTCTCATGTTCGTTTTATGATTCATGTAAATACACACATGAATGAATCCAATCCCAGCAGTAAAAAGAATGAAGGCGTCTTTAAATCACCTTGTCAGAGTACTGACGGAACAGCGTCGTGTTTTTTTCACTGCCCCCTCCCTCGCTGACTGGAACGGGCTGCAGGTCAGAAAGATATTTGACATCAATTGTTCATGACTTGTAAAGAAAAAGAAAATGGAAAACGCCAGAACATTTTCACCTTGTCGATTTCCTCATATCCGTGTTGGTGTCCGCCAGAGTTCTCGCTGCAGGTGGAGAAAAGATTTGTATGTGATGTTTTCGAAAGAAGAAGAAGAAGAAGAAGAAGAATATCAGCGGAGGGGGCGACGCACTGGACGTGTGTCTCGGCCTTGGACAGGACGGTGAGGATGAAGGAGGCGGTCTCGTTGGGGTTGAAGGTGGACGGGACGATGAGGTATTCACCGGGCATCAGCCGGAAGAACTCCATCACCTCTCGTGAATTCAGGAAGGTTTTACTCTGAGCGACCAGTCGCTCTCTACAGAAGAAAGAGGCTGGAAACTTTCCCCTCTGCCTCGTGTGCTGCAGCACCGGTGAGAAATCAGTGACGCTCCGATCCGTCTCCACGGCGACCGATGGTTACGGAACGACAGAATGAAAACGTACTTACTTCTTCAGGCACCTTGGTGGAAAAACAAACATCAAATAGTTGAATCAGGACAAAACGTGTTTCATGTTTGTCTGACGCTGTCGACACACGTTTACCTGGAACACGGTGAAGCCGATATGCAAGTTCTTCACCAGCGTTCGGTTTCTTTTATCAGGCTTCTGCATCAGCGTCACCAACATGTTCTTTTCACCTTGTTTCTCTGCACATTCGCTCCGCAACGAGTCTATCTTCACTCGATATTGTGGATTCATCCAGAAACTGTCTGAGAGACACGAGCATTCAAACCCTTCCCTCCAGTGAGATCCACCCTCGTCCATCAATCACGTCAGTCGTCTTACGGAAACAGTAGTAAGAACAGACAATAAAAACTTGTGAACACTCTGTTCCTGCTGTCGTCTTTCTCACTCGTTTGTACTCCGTGGAAATATGTCCTGGCTGGTTAAACAAATGACGTCAGCGGCGCTCTGCACCGGAACCGGTTTATGGAACCAGCTTCGTTCTCGTCTTCTAAACACACTCAGTGACGTCTGAGCCTGATGATATATGAAAGAACTTCAGTCCAGGTATTTGTCAGGTACCTGAGAAGTTCATGCAGCCTCCAGCGGTGGTTCCGGCGACCCACCGTCCCTCGTAGAAGGACGTGCTCCAGTGGCAGGACGAGCTCCCGTCAAGAAAGTCGGGACAAAGGCAGCAGATGTCGAGATTGTTGTAGAATTTGCAAAAGTCCTCCAGACTCATCCTGGCGGCAGGAGATTCATTCGGACACGTCCTCTCCATGTGTCTCACATTGATGGTTTCACCATACGTACCAGAATTCTCCGTCTTCAGCCACCGACACACACCGATCTCGATCCCGACGACTCACAGTTTCCCACAAAGGTGAGCTGAGGAACGTTGGGGACAAAGTGTTATCGACCCTTTGGAGCAAAGACCTCTGACATTTCAGACAGCCTTCTCATGTCCATCGTGACAACAACGACTGTGTCCATGATGACACACACACACACAAACACACACACACACACTCAGGTGATTCTGTGAGTGGTTACCAATCACACCAGTTCCCCTTCCACTCTCCTTGGCCCCAGGGGTTCCACAGACGCACCAGCTGGAGGACTTTTCCTGGGCTCGATATCTTGTCAGCAAACAACAGAAAGCACCAACAGATGATGTCGGTTTCAACATTACACCCCCCCTCATCCAGCGAGGAGCTGACGTCTAATCAGTGTCCCGACCACAGAAACATCATCTGTACTGCTCTCAGCCAGTCAGTGTCTTTGTTTAAGGTCTGGAGTACCCAGAGGAAAGCCACAGAGGACACCCCCGCCTCCCCAACAGGATAACAGACCATGGACCAAAATGAGCCAGTATACCTGTGTGACACCTGTGACGGTGTAGGCGTGGCCTTGGACCAGTCCACTGGGTAAAACAGTGTTAGCGGACGTCTCCTACAACACACCGCACGGTTGTCATCAGGTGACGTCTGATCAGGGACAGTGTCTGGTGGGGAGGTGTGCTCACCCCCGCCGGAGTCCCACAGCCCATCAAGGACTTGGACCGGTGGGCTCGGCTCATCAGCTCCCACAGGTTGGCAGGAGGATCAGTCAGGTTGACGCGCATGTGAACGCCACCGGTGAAATCCACTAGAGCCTCCGCAGGCGTTCCAGCGTTCATGTCTGAGTAGGAACCGCAGACTCTGACACACACACACACACACACATTTCCGTTTCAAAAAATGTTGTCATGTTCAGAACTGATCTGGTCAGTATGGTCCATACTTGGCGTAGGCCTTCTCCAGCAGAGCCGGCCAGAACTCTGACGCGTCTTTGGAGTAAACAAAGATCAATCGGCCATCGATGGTCGGCAGCTTGTCGTCGACGACCACGTCCACCCAACGGCCAAACCGCCAGAACTGAAGGTTCAACAGATTCATGCTGACACGTCACATCCACCACCCACTCACACACATTCACATCGACGAGCATGGTGAAGATCAAGATGTTTCACCCTGAAGTGGAACAGACCACAGTACTCCTCATCGAACTCCTGCTCGGAGGGAACGACCTGTCCCAGGATGAAACTCTGGAACGTCAGAGCTCCGAGGGAAGCGAGAAACCAGCAGTTTCCTGACAGAAGGAGTTCATTGGTTTTTAACGTTCATGTGATCAACTGGGAAACAAACAGACGCACAAATAAATAGGGAGAGTCTTCATACCGACCAAACCCTGACCGAAGTCAAACCTGGAGACGCCGTCAACCACAAAACGAGGATTGGCAACTATCGTCTGAAACAAAGTTGGAGGACAAAAGAAAATGAGAAGAAATCTTTTGTCCGGTCGTGACCCGCCGGTCGTGACCCGCCGGTCGTGACCCGCCGGTCGTGACCCGCCGGTCGTGACCCGCCGGTCGTGACCCGCCGGTCGTGACCCGCCGGTCGTGACCCGTCAGTAGTACAACCTCACCGCTGGGCGGCGCCACTCCACTCTGGACAGGTCCGCTGGGTTCAGGATCTTGCTCCCAATGGAGTTCCTGTCGGGGGGGAACATCTCGTCGATGAATCGTACCCGTCGGGCGACACAGTACTGCTTCAGCTGCTGGAAGTCCTGGTTGAGGAACTTCTCTGGGTTCTTGATGGTTCCAAAACCATCCTTCTTGTGACGCATGCTGATGATGTTCATGCACACTCCAGGAGGGGGCATCGCTGCGCAGTCTGCAGGAACCTCAGGGGGAAACAGACAAGTGCAATAAATAAATAAAATCTGAAGAGAAACACGATTCGAAGAGAAGATGTGTCCCTCAGGAACCAACAGTGAATCAACACCAGCGACCGATCATAGATCATACGAGCTTCGATGCTCCTGCGATCTTTTTTCAAACCTTGTTGACGTTTTCCTCCTCAGATGGAACGTTAATGTTTGACAACTTTGAACTAGGGACACCAGAGGAAGAGGAGCTGGAGCCAAACGTCCCAGGAGAAATGAAACAAGTCACAGATCCAAAGGGATGGAAGGTTCCTCTTACCTGAGCGTTTGAAGAGTCAGTGGAGCAGCGTGTGTGTGGTGTGTGTGTGTGTGTGTGTGTGAGGGCTTCAGCTCTTGTATTATCCGCTGGTGACTGAAGACGCCTGTGTCGTCGACGTGCTCGAACACGATCCTCCATTCACTGATGCAGCAGATGTGTGTGCGTGCGCAGGCGGTTACAGTCATTTGTTGTTTCAGACATCAGTCGGACAGAAGGACGTGTCTCCGTGTTCTCACACACATTTACTGCTGGTGCCCTTTGGTTTGTGTCAGCGGGTGACGCCCTGCATTGTTCAGGTGAGAGGACGAGTCCTCTCTTGACTCCGGTTCAGGTTCTCACTTCTCCAAAAACGTAAAGTAACTACACACAGAACTAGTGACGATGACAGTGTTTGTACAGGTCAGAAGGAGAATCGGGTTCTGTCCCTTTTAACTGGAGGTTCTTTTGTAGTCGTTGTCTGAGTGTCTGCATGTTTTACACCCTTATCTTTTTATCGGTTTACTCATAAAAACAGAAGGAAACAAGTCAGATCACATCATTTACTCCTCCAACATGTGACGTGTCCCATAAACACACACCGATGAAACTTGATCTGGTTTTATAACTCTGATGTTGTGTTCACTGACTCTTGTCTGTCATGAAACGTGGTTCAATCAGCAGTCGGAGTCCGGAGTCATGTCACTTCCTACTGGTTGGTTTTATGCTGGAGAACACTGGGCTGCACATGAACGCTTGGACAGACGTCTGGACAAAAGGCGCTTTTTTTTTGCAGAAGCAAGAGGATCAAACACACAATTAATGGAATAAACTGTAGCAGACAGACAGACAGACACTGGGACAGACAGATGGATTTCTAATTGTGCGTGTGTTCATCTGAGACCAGTAGAGGGCAGAAGAGGTGAACATGAGTTTCAGTTTCCTTTGGACAAACAGGCAACATACAACACAGACACACACCGTTACTACACACACAACCGTTGTATCTGTGGACTGGCTGCTGCTGGGAATGAAGAACCGGCCAATCACACACACAGTCTGCGATCGCAGCACGTCAGCAATATCAGCACGATGACCACGAGTGATGAATGATGGGGCTGTCACCACCCCCCCCCCCACACACACACACACACACAGGTGGAGCTGTGTGTGTGTGTGACCACTTAGGACAGAGAATGACTGATGTGTGGTCGTACGGTTCCTCGTCGTTCCTCTGGACGTCAGGTTTCCATTCGTCGCTGCAGCTGACACATGTCATGTGACCAACTGTTCATGGGTGATTGGCTGCAGCGTGAAGAACATTTCTCTGTGGAGCCATGTCTCCCTCCACTTCCTGTCATTGTGGTGAGGCACAAACACGGGAAATGACCACAACATTTTACCACAACAATTATGGCACAGTTAGTTGGACCGGGACACTGGGACCAGTGGGACCAGTAGGACCAATGGGACCATTAGGACCAGTAGGACCAGTGGGACCAGTAGGACCAGTGGGACCAGTAGGACCAGTAGGACCAGTGGGACCAGTGGGACCAGTGGGACCAGTGGGACCAGTGGGACCAGTAGGACCAGTAGGAACAGTGGGACCAGTGGGACCAGTAGGACCAGTGGGACCAGTAGGACCAGTGGGACCAGTGGGACCAGTAGGACCAGTGGGACCAGTAGGACCAGTAGGAACAGTGGGACCAGTGGGACCAGTAGGACCAGTGGGACCAGTAGGACCAGTAGGACCAGTGGGACCAGTGGGACCAGTAGGACCAGTAGGACCATTAGGAACAGTGGGACCAGTAGGACCATTAGGAACAGTGGGACCAGCAGGACCAGTAGGACCATTAGGACCAGTGGGACCAGCAGGACCAGTAGGACCAGTAGGACCAGTGGGACCAGTAGGACCAGTAGGACCAGTGGGACCAGTAGGACCAGTAGGACCATTAGGACCAGTAGGACCATTAGGAACAGTAGGACCAGTAGGACCAGTGGGACCAGTAGGACCAGTAGGACCAGTGGGACCAGTAGGACCAGACGTTACAGACGTGAAACAACATGTACCGTACAAATCATCCATTTCAGAAGTGAATATTTCTTGAACTGTTTGAACAAACAGCAGCTAAAAGGTCAGAACGTGACACGAGTGTAAACAAGACAATGATGAAGTGAAACAGGAAGTGACACCCCCAACCAACGAACTGAACCCAAACCGACCGTCACATATCTGCACACATCACTTCTTTGCTGGCGCTGATAAAGGTCAAAGTTCAGCTATTGTGTCTCCGACCTCCTGAACGTTCATGTATTGTAACTCGTCACAATTAGGAGTCAACTTCGTGGGCCAAGGCGTCGCGGGGGCCGGAGGCATCTGGACGAGCCGTCAAAACACCGGCAGCCTCCATTGTTCCAAACGGATCCTGTCCGCGGGGGCTCCAGAGCATTTCCACATTCAGTTTGGGTCCTACACAGGAAAGGAGAGCGGGAGCGTTCCCTTCACAGCGTCTCTACCCACCGGCTCATTTTCTTCTTCTCTGTCACCATGTTGTTGACGCTCCAGCTGCTGCTGCTGCTCATCGGATCCTCCGGAGCCCAGCGGGAGACGTTCTGCACCTCCGACACGTGCTTCACCCTGCACACAGAGCGGGTCGGTTTCAGTGCAGCCAGTGAGAGCTGCTTCCACAACGGGGGCTACCTGATGACGGTCAGGGACCGCGGGGAGGAGGACGCGCTGCGCTCGCTGCTCACACACCTCCCCAGGAACGGCCGGGACCAAGGGCTGAGGTTCTGGATCGGACTCAAGCTGCACAGAGGAGACTGCGTGCTGCCTCACCGCGTCCTGCGGGGGTTCAAGTGGACCTCCGGGGAGCAGGAGTCCCTCTACTCCAACTGGGACACGGAGCCCGTGGACACCTGCACGGAGCGCTGTGTGCGCGTCACCCACCTGCTGTCAGGTGACAACCGGCTGAAATGGACAGCCGGACCCTGCAAGAGTCCCGCGGCGTACGTCTGTAAGTTCTACTTCAGAGGAATGTGCGAAGCTCTGCGGCTGCTGGGACGTGGACACGTCACGTACACAGCGCCGTTCTCAGAGGAGCCCCTCAGAAGAGACATGACCTCCGTCCCTCTGGGGACCTACGCCAAGGTCTCCTGCCAGGACCAGGAGTCTCACTACTCTGTGTGCGCGGGGACGGACGGCGCGTACCGGTGGACGGTCCCCGGCCCCTTCTGCCCAACAGACGGAGAAACGTGTGCGACCGACAACGGGGGGTGTGAACACGTGTGCCGACAGGACGCCGACGAGCTTCGATGCTCCTGCAACGAAGGTTTTGACCTGGAGGAGGACGGACGCTCCTGCAGACCCAGGGACCCATGCGCCGCCGCCGTCTGCGAGCATCAGTGCGTCCCGGGGGAAGGGGGGTATTCCTGCAGGTGTCCGGACGGGTTTCGGCTGGACGCCGACCAGCACCTGTGCTCCGACGTGGATGAGTGTCAGTCCCAGAGCTGCCGGGGTGGTCAGTGCGTCAACACGCGCGGCAGTTACAGCTGCGAGTGCTACGACGGCTTCCGAACGGCAGACGGAAGTTGCAGCGGCGTGGACGAATGCGTTCGTTCGGAATGTGACCACGGCTGCTCGAACGCCGTCGGGTCGGTTTCCTGCCTCTGCAACGACGGCTTCTCTCTGTCCGATGACGGACGCTCGTGCGTCGACGTCGACGAATGCGCCAGCGGCCGCTGTCCCTTCCTGTGCGTCAACACGCCGGGCGGCTTCTCCTGCACCTGCCCACCGGGACACCGCCCAGACGCCACCGGAACCACCTGCGCTCCGGACGAGACCGCCGCCTCATCGGACGGCCCCGACGACGAGCAACTGGCACAGAACGTCACGGCGCCGCCACCCCGAGCCACTGCCGGGCCGCCGCGGCCGTCGGCCCTCACCGACACGCCGCTGCTGAACACGACGCAAGGCGACAGGCAGGGGAACGTGTCGACGACCACGAGCTTCGGCGACACGGTGGACGTCCGAGTTCTGATCTGTGTCCTGGGCTCCGCGGTCCCTCTGCTGCTGGTCACGGTCACGTTGGCGATCGCTGCGTATCGCTGCCACCGCTCCAGGAGAGAAGCGAAGAAAGCGAAGAAAGTGGCTTCCAGCGACGGCTACTGCTGGGTGTCGTCTGGTCTGGACCCCCGGCTGGAGAAACTGTACGCGTCCATCCTGACCGACGACCTCTGACCTCAGTGTACGTATGTACACACATCATTGGTTCCGTTAACCCTTACCTTAACCTAGTGCTGGGCGGTAGGACCAAACATTTACATCACGGTTATTTTTTTTCATGTTCACCACATTTTTCACCATTTAGAGACGAATCGCTGCAGTAACTTGAATGAGAGAATGACATATTTCACTGTCATGAGGACAAAAACACTGACATCTACACTAGTGTTGGCTTCACATGAATGTTGTGTTTACAAAGAGGAGTCACTCCTGATTCTGATGAAGTGAATACATCAACATATGACAGCCACAGTCAAATCACTGAACCCTTTATTTTTAACATTTTGAAAACTTGAAAAAACATGTTGTAAAAATCACCTACACAATGTAAACAACCACTGAACATGAATCAACTGTAGTCTGGAGCTGAGTCATGTAAACAAACAGACGGACTCTTCCAATCTATCTGAGGTACTTTGACCCGGTATCTCATATCAGGGATCCAGTGTTTGAATCCTCTCCCTGAATCCGTCTGTCTCTCCTCATCCGTACCATGTCTTTGTCTCAGTGGATCGTGACAGCGTTGGTCATCTCAATCCACCCTTTACTTCTCTTGTCGTAGTTCCTCTAGCAAACGCGTCTTTAAGTGACATCGGACTCGACTTTTCTCTTGCAGGGCTAACATTTTGGGCACATTGTTGTTTGTTGCACGTCGTTTCTTTTTAAAGCAGAAGAACTTCCTAACAACAGACACGTCTCCTCTGTTCGGTAAGAAGTTCTTCTGTTTTTATCCATGTTCACCACCCGACACTCACATACTTCACTGAGTGTCACTGTAAAACAGCCCCCTGTCAAACAATGTCCGCCGCGCTACGTTGTGTACGCTGTACACCAGTAACTGGGGTATATGAAAAATAAACACCGGTACACCGCCGAGTACTACCTTAACTGTCAATTAGTCTTTCTCCTAAAATCAACCCTTAACTTAACCTTATCAATGATGACTCAGCAGTCTTCACACTTCCCTTAACCTAACCTTGTATAACCCGACATTGACCCTGACCTTGACCTTATCCGACCACAACCCAGCATGTTTTCTTTCTCACATTAACCCTAACCCACAATGAAGTCTTCATCCGAAGACACACACACACACACAGACATTGTGTCTGTCCCTGAGAACTGAGCTGAAGTCAACACGATTGTTCTCCAAGCAGCAAACGTTCCTGTGTTTGGTTTACGAGGCTCTCGGGCTTCGCTGACATTGGAAAAACAGTGGTCGAGCGTTTATCTGGTTTCCTTCCTGTCTCTTCCCTTCCGCAGTCGGTAGCCTGGGGCTCCACATTCAGCCTGAACCGGACGACATTTGAAGATGACCGGCCGCGCCAGAACATGGCTGAGCTCAGACTGAGTGTGGAGGCGACAGCGCTGCGTCTGCTGGCCGCTCTGGTGTTGTGTGGGCCGCGGCCGGCCGCCACCTGTACGCCGCTCTGCTCCGGGGGGGTGTGTGTGACCGTCCACCAGGACAGCGTGGACTTCCCAACGGCCCAGGACAGATGTCGCGCCGCCGACGGGGAGCTGATGACGGTCAAGTCAGCCACAGAGGAGACGTTCCTCCGGGCGCTGAGTCGAGGACTGGGCGGGGACTTCTGGCTCGGTCTGCGTCTACCGGAGAACGCGTGCAGCGACGTCACTGCGGCGCTGAGGGGCTACGAGTGGACGTCGGCCTCCGGGACTTTCGTTCCAGCCGTCGCCACCTGGAAACACCGAGCGTCCGTCTGCTCGCCGCACTGCGTGTGCGTGTCTGACGGCGGCGAGTGGACGGAGCGCCGGTGTTCGGATAAGACGGACGGCTTTCTGTGCCGGTCCACGCGCAGAGATGCGTGTCGGGCACAGGAGGTGTCGGACGGGGGGGTATTCGTCAGCTCCAAAGGCTGCTCAGACGGTCCATGTGAGCAACGGTGCTCCGACGTGCCAGGAGGCTTCAGGTGCTCGTGTTTCCCAGGATTCGCCGCCGACAGCGAGGACCCCCGGAGGTGCAGTCTCCACTGCGCGCAGGAGACGTGTCCGGCCATGTGCGTCGGCAGCCATTGCTCCTGTGCCGAAGGCTTCATCCTGGACGGTCCCTTCTGCCGGGACATCGACGAGTGTTTGATGGACCAATGCTCAGGAGAGTGCACAAACTCGTTTGGGAGTTTTGTCTGCTCCTGCAGAGACGGATTCCTTCTGAAGAACGGGGTCGAATGCGTCCCCGGCGAGTTCCGAGGTGTCACCACGGCGCCAGTCGAAGGCGTCGCCAAACCTGCGGCCAATGACACGCTGAGCGGCTCCCCGCTGTCCTCCGGCAGCTTCCTGTGGATCTGGGTCTTCCTGGCTGCGGCACTGCTGGTTCTAATATATGCGGTGAGATTCTACGTTGTGAAGCGACAGGAGCAGCGAGAGCAAACGTCAGGTCAAAGGTCGACCGCCGACCAGACGGTGGAGTGTTGAACTCAGCGGACTCGGGTGTATATACATGTCGGACGAGTCGTCCTCGTTCGCCCTCCCTGGAGACCGATGTCTGACTTCGGACTTTGTTTCCCCGTCGGTGGTTTGTTTGAA
>CAAKHB010005026.1:14697-25766 GCA_901007665.1 Aeoliscus strigatus
CACTCACCTTTATGGGCTCGGTGCTGAAGCGGATCTTCCTGTTGGGGGGGGGCGGCTCGTCCTGCTCAGGAAGCCCTGCGATCTCTGAGCAGCTGCTCTCTGGCTGATACGCCTCCTCCTCTTCCTCCTCCTCCTCCTCCTCATCCAGTTGACTCCCCCCGGAATCGTCCTCCCCGATCCCGCTGTACGCACTGATGTCCACCAGATCCCCCTCGGAGTAATCCTCCTTCCTCGAGCCGTCCTCCTCTTCCTCGCCCTCAGAATCCGCCCCCCTATCCTTGCTGGGAGCAGGAGGAGCTGGGGGCTCTGTGTTCTCCGGGGAGACGTGGACCTCCACCTGCACCAGCCGCTCTCCAGCATCCTGGGACGTCCCGGTGGAGCCGGGCTGGTCCGGTGCTCCCGCCGGACTGGAGCCTCGGTCCTCTGAGACCACAGACTCTGGTTTGAGTTTGACCTCTGAGGAGGAGGAGGAGGAGGAGGAGGAGGAGGAGGGTAGCACCTCCTTCTCCTGGCTGGTGTCCTGCTTCCTCACAGCTGACGGCTCTTGACCAGGAGGTACCTGAAGCAGAAGAAGACCATCACCACTGGAGCTCTGTCTCTCAGTCACACACACACACACGCCCTCACCTTCGTCCCAGACGGTTCTGCTCTGGCGGGGATCTTGGGCTTTGGTGCCGGAGCCGGTTTGGACCGGCGTTTCTGGAGGTAGACGTCGTGAACTTCAGACTTCTCAAACACGGCGCTGAGCTGACTCACCGTGGGACTGACGGCGTCAGCGGGTCCGACAGCAGCCGCAGCAGCGTGAGCGACGGCAGAGGAGGCGGGGGGGTCATCGAGCCGGTCCAGAGCCTCAGTGGAGCCGTTAAAACGTGCAACAACATCCAGACGACTGTCCTGGAAACCAGACGCACACTCCTTCTTCAGCAGGATCCGGTTGGTGGCGGCTTGTTTCTCCTGGAGGAGATGAGACGAGGCTCTGAACAGGAACGACGGCCGACAGAAATGACAGCAGACGAGAACGACAGCACACGTGTCCCAGCACACTCCCTGACCTGCAGCGTTCTCTGTTCAAAGATCCTCCTGGTCTCCTGCAGCTTGGAGAAGCCCGTGGAGGAGCCGGCGGTGTCTCCTCCCCCTTTGCAATCGAACCTGTGGACCCTCTCGGACACGGTGCCTCTGGGTTTGGACGGGCCGCCGGGCTCCACGCTGTCGCTGAGGCCGGACGTCCTCGGCAGGGACAGTTTCACCGCCTGCTCCTTTTCTGCCAACGTACAGATAGTTAGCGCTCCCTCTGAACACGGACGGACAGGTGATATTATTATTTGTGTCGGAGGGAAGAAGAAGAAGAGGAAAAGTGTCTGTGTTACCAATCACTTTGGCTCCGTCCTCGTCATCACCAGGCGACTGCATCTGCATGAACATGTTCTTGATGCGGTGAACGTTTGACCCATATTTGCGGCCCCTCCCAGTCGGACGGGGCAAGAGCGCAGGTTTGGCTGTGGGGTCATAACCTCCGTTGGTGGCACTGTTGAGGTGGTCGGTGGCTTTCTTCAGCGCTGCCAGTCCTGCCTCATATGCGTTGCGGTGCGGCGAGGGACTCCGCAGGCTCGAATTTCCGCTTCCACTGTTGCTCCCGGCAGCGGACGCCCCATTGGCCGCCGGAGGCTCTGCCTTCATCATGGTCGGTAAATCAGATGCCTGCTGGTGAACAGCAGGTCAGCAGGGACGAAGGCAGCAGCATGTCGCTGGAGTGAGAGCTGATGGACAAGGAGAAGATGAATCCAATGAGAATGGGAGGATGTCGAGCCTTCTGCAGTGCAGGAGGACCTTCTGCCAGACAGGAGGATGTCGAGTCTGGCAGGAGGATGCTGCTGTTTTTAATCTTAACAGCACATTTATTTATTTGCTGCTCAGAAGATGTGGGAACTCAAACCTCAGTGAGTGAGTATCTGCTGTCAAACCTTCACCAACACATCCACCGAAGAATGTAGAATGAGGATGCAAAGTACACGAGACGGTGTTCATGTACTATTCCACCATCTACTTCCGCTAACACGTCCGGAGGAGTTGGACAATTCATGTGTTGATGGTTGTGATGTTCTGGTCCAAACACATTCTGCTCACTGTCATCAACCCTGTCTGCACATGTATTCATTTGCTACAGTCAAGTCTGTGTCCATCCACCAACCCTCATCACAGGACAACTGTCTGACTGACTGTTGGCAGGGCTCCTTAGCAGCCCCCCCCCACACACACACACACAGACACACACCAGACACACAAAGAGCCAAGTCAGTGTGTGTTTCTAAATGATGTGTGTGTGTGTGTCCACAGGGCGGAAATGACCTTGTGTTCTTAAAAAAAACACTGTAGTTCTGTAGCACGTGTGTTTGAATTATCTTTATCTTCAGTTCAACATTCCTGTGTGTGTGTGTGTGTGTGTGTGTGTGTGTGTGTGTGTGTGTGTTCTCTCTGGTCAATGCAGTGGAGAAGATCGTCACTGCAACAACTGATGCATCTGCACTGACATGTTAATACGCTGCCTGCAGAGACATGACTAATACTGCCTGACACACACACACACACACACACACACACACACACACTCAACAGAAGGCACATTATGGCAGCACAATGATTGTGTGTATCTGGAGGAAACTCCCTGACAGCCTGGTCCTGCAGACAGGACCTTTGTTGGCCGCTGCACCGAACTGCGCTTCACAAACAACGTATTTCCGGTTGAGCTTCATTTCTCGCAGCGTCCGCGTTCGATCACACGATTTTAACGGATCCCGACACCGGTTAGATGCTCCTAGACAGTTCGACTGGGAGACAACACGCGATGGAGCGCCACAACATCGGTTAGTGATTGCGTTGGTCCGTCAAAAACACTAGGCGCCTACGGTTCGGAGGTTCCTGCAGGACGTCAAGCCTCCATCTTACCTTCACCTCCTCATCCTCACGGGCGTTTGGTTAAAGGGGCGTTTGACGAAAGGCTGAACGTGAACCGGAGTTCGGTGTGAGAGGACAGAGACCAAACACACAGCCCCGTTCGCGGTGTGTGTGTGTGTGTGTGTGTGTCTGGAGCCGGGTCCGGCTTTAGGACCTGGGGGCGCTCGGGCCTCCGTCGCTTCCTTCCTGCGGCTTCTCTCTCTCATTTTAACGTGAAACAGCTCGAGCAGCAGCGGGACGTACCTGGTGGTCCAGTTTGTTGACGCAGTCCGGTTCCGGTCGGTGTCGGCGGTGGATCAATCCATCATCTCGCTGCTGGTTCCTCCTGAAGCGAACAGACGGTGGCTGCCGGCCCGGCCGCCTCCCTCTGCTCCACCCCTCTCCGTCACGGTCCCTCCATGCCTCCCTCCCTCCTCCCTCACTCCTTCATACATCCTCACTCTTTCACCCACCATCACTCCTTCACACTAGGTGCAGATGAAACGAATCAACCCCTGACAAGTCCAACTAACATGTGATCAGATGTTTGACTAGACTTGTAGGATTTGGTGTGGGACTACAAAAAACGGCAGTTAACAGAAGAAGCTGAGCTGGCGGCGTGGAGCCATAACAGGCGCCATGTTCGTCCACGGGCTCGTCTTATAACCTCTCGCGTTGATTGGTCCCAGGGGATTGGCGGTCACCTGGACGCTGCACCAATCAGAAGAGGCGCGTGGGCGGGGAACAATGGCGGACAGGAGGCAACGCAAGCTCATTTACAGGAAATCAAACCAGCGTCCATGTTGTTTTTGTTGAACAGCTGGTTATCGAACCAGAGACTTCATTTATTGTTTATTATTTATTGTTTTACACGAACAAAATACAAATAAAACACCCATTTGTCTAATTCTTGTCTGTGATGGTATGAATATTACTGAATCCGCGGTATTAACAGTAGTATCCGTATTATTGATATTATTGTACAACTACTGATACTACTACTTATATTACTACTGATACTACTACCGATACCCACTGATACTACTGATGATACAACTGATGGTAGTACAGATGTGCTGATGCTAGTACTGGCGGTAATACTGGTTGTACTTCTAATGGTAGTACTCATGGTACGAGAACAAGAAGGTGTGTTGTTCCTCGGGTGAATCATAATGAGCTCGGACTAAAGCTCCTCTCTGCTGGGCAGTGTCAGCGACCCTGAGGATCAGAGATCCGACTAACCCCCACCCCACTCCGAAATACCCGGAGATAGAAATAAAACTACTTAGCACAGTTTTTTGGTACTTTGCTGTGGCATCGACTGCAAGAAACAAGTAACCAGCTTAGACCTTTGCTGCCTCCTGCTGGCTCAACCTATGTGAGCATCCTCACTGCAGCAAATCCTGTAAGTACCCAACTACCCATGAAGTACTACCGTAAACACGATGACTTTGTGCACAGAAAAACAGCCGACATCTTGACGTTCTGGCCAGCAGAGGTCTATCTTTGGTCTTAGAGGTACTAGTAGTATATTTATGTTTTAGAGATACTAACATGACCTTGTGGTTTAAGTAGGTAGTCGTAGTACCTAGAGAAGTATTTTTCGGTACTTTGTTAGCTGCGGTCAAATGTGGTGATTTGGAGTGGGACGTTTTTTCCTACGTTGCACTTCTGGGTTCTTACTTAAACCCGACACAAGTGGTACACTGTGGTTCAGTGGGTGTGATCCACATAACAGCCACTAGATGGCGACAGATCTGACATCAGTATCCAGATTTATTTGTTCAAGGTCCAATGACATTAAAGTCTAATCCTGAAAAGTGAAACACTGGTGGTTGATTCTGTGTTATTGCACATTAGTTTCCAGCCACTCTGTTCCAAACAAATTACTTCAGTGATCACAATTTGGGATTTTGATTAAAAAATATATTATAGATTATATTGGATTTTATTAATCTACATTATAGATTTAATTCGATTATATTAATTTCAGAGTTTTACGATATTTTCTTCGTGAAATCCACCTTTAAATCCGGCCTCCGGTTGGGATCAGGACAATCCTGTTTTTTGGATCAAAGTGGTCCAGATCCTATTGAAAAGTTTTGACAAACAAACTGAAGGTTTGATCCAGATTCAAAGTAGATTGAATGACATAATCTAATCTGATTTTAGATTCCTTCTTTCCTGCTTGAACAACACACAAATTTCCCACTTTACCTTTGAACAACTGGCTGAGGGTGTTTTCCATGTCCACACACACACACACACACACACACACACATTAGAGAGTAATATATTTTATTAATCTCTGATTTTAATCCTGTTGATTTCAACTGATTAATAAAGAAGAACACAGGCTGCGTCCTGAGTCGGCACTGATTGCATCTCTGTCTCTTTGGGGAGAGGTTCTGTCTCCATCTTTGGACCGACGGGCTCTTGAGCAGGAAACCAGAGGACACGCAGGCGCTGGAGGACAGAATGAAAAGACCAGTGAGTGCTCCCTGACACAGAAGCACCCAGAAAATGTCTGGCCTTACGTCTCTCAGGTTGCCCCTGGTGACAGCGACCAGTCCCAAGGCCCAAATGGGAACCGGAACGATGGAAGACAGAGCCATGGCCCAACCCAGACAGTAGGCCCAGTCTGGGTACGCCCGGCCATCACTGGTCCTGAGAGGCTGCGTATCCAGGAAGGAGCAGACGAAGACAATCTGGACGGGAAGAGACTGACTGCTGAGGACCGACCCTCGTTTCCTGTGTGAATGTGTGAACGTGTGAAAGCATGAACTCACCAAGCAGATCAGCGGGGTGATGAAACGCCAGCACAGGTGGAAAATGTACCAGGGTCTCTGTCCCATCTCGGCCTCAACGGCATCAAACATCCGGTCTGCTCCTGCACTGTCGCCAGAGCTGGTTAGTTCTGGTTGGTTCTGGTAAGTTGTATAGCTGGTCCTGGTTGGTACTAGGTCGTACCTAGTAACCGTCAGGATGGCTCAGTAGAGATGGGCTAAGCCCAGAACAGCACTGGTTGGACACCCCCCTATTTGTTGACCGACCAGTTGCTGTGACCATGTCCACAACAAACACAGGACAGGTCCAAACGAAACCTACCGAAGGCCCATCCCACTGCGACACACAGGACTGCAGACAGGAACAACAGACAGGCTCCGTTAGCGGCGTAGTAGTCGATCAGCTGGAACTGGTAGATTCCTCCCTGGACACAGACACTGAACCTGAAGGATCCAGACTCAGACTGACCCACCTGAGACGATGACTGAGTGAATGGTCCGTACCTGAGTGGTGAGAGAGATCTGGACCGTGAAGCAAACTGAACAGAAGAGAAGCAGGAAGATCTCCCTCCGCCAGGGGCGACGCATCTGAGCGGGAAACATGTCGATCACTGACGCCGTCAACATTTCCAGACCACAGAACTGAAAGAAGAACACATGTGAATGTTCCGTCGACCTCTGTCTGTCTCTTTAAGGAAGGACACCCAGTGAATTCAGGGACGGCTGGTCTCACCACTGTGTCCAGCCCCAACATGATGAGCATCATGAAGAAACAGGCGGCCCACAGCTGAGGCAGCGGCATCATGGCCACAGCTTGAGGAAACGCTATGAAGGCCAGACCAGGACCTGGAACCACAAACAGTCAGGAAGGTGAAGGACAGTGAAGATCAGTGAAGATCAGTGAAGATCAGTGAAGATCAGTGAAGGACGGCAGAGGACAGTGGAGGATGAGGAAGGACAGCAATGGACGGCGAAGGACAGTGAAGATCAGTGAAGGACAGTGAAGATCAGTGAAGATCAGTGAAGGACAGTGAAGATCAGTGAAGATCAGCGAAGCACAGTGAAGGGCAGCAAAGGACTGTTGTCCTCAGTCCTACCTGACTCAACCACCATATCAATGGGAATTCCCTGTTTGTGAGACATGAAGCCGAGAGCTGAGAAGACAGCGAAGCCAGCGACAAAGCTGGTGCCACTGTTGAGAAGACACAACCACAGACTGTCCCTGAAGACACACAGAGGACAGACGTTGGTCTTCTGGACACATCCAGATGGTCGGACCACTGGTCACGTTGTTACCTGTAGCAGTTGTTGTTGACTTTGTTGTAGCTGCTCAGAGTGATCAAGGTTCCTGACGCGACGCCGTATGAGAAGAAGACCTGAGAACACGCCTCCAGCCACACCTGGTGAACCGACCAGCAGGTGTGTCTGTATGGAGGTGAGCGCCAGCACCGGTCAGCTGTGTCTCACCTGAGGGTCGGCCAGGCGAGAAGCATCCGGATACAAGTAGAAGACCACGCCCTGCCAGGCTCCGGGCAGCGTCAGGCCCCGGAGCAGCAGGATGGCCAAGGTCACGTAGGGGAACACCGCCGTCACGTACACCACCTGTCAGAACCCCTGTCAGCCAGGTGGTCCAGGTACCACACCTCCACCTGGACGTCACCTACCAGAGACGCCTGCTTCTCATTGGCTCGACAGCCAAAGCCTCAGACAGACAGGTGTGTAGACAGACAGGTGTGTAGACAGACAGGTGACAGGTGTGTAGACAGACAGGTGACAGGTGTGTAGACAGGTGGACAGGTGTGTAGACAGACAGGTGTGTAGACAGAAGGTGACAGGTGTGTAGACAGACAGGTGACAGGTGTGTAGACAGACAGGTGTGTAGACAGAAGGTGACAGGTGTGTAGACAGACAGGTGACAGGTGTGCAGACAGACAGGTGACAGGTGTGTAGACAGACAGGTGTGTAGACAGACAGGTGACAGGTGTGTAGACAGACAGGTGGACAGGTGTGCAGACAGACAGGTGGACAGGTGTGCAGACAGACAGACCTTCCCAGTGGAGTTAACTCCTTTCCAGATGCAGAAGTAACAAACTAGCCAACAGACCAGGAGACACAGGACCAGCTGCCACCGGATGGAACCGACCTCATCGATTCCTGACGATATGTCCAGGACGCCTCTCCTGTCCCACAGGAAACCCTGGTCACATGACCAGAAGGGACAGAGGGACAGACTGCAGGTGACTTGAGGTGGACTCACTCCCAGAACTCCAACACTGAAGATCTGCTGAGGGACGAGTTCCACGTGTGGTTGCTGGGTTCCGTCGAGTTTGAGGACGAGAGCGCCACACATCTGTCTGTTGAGGACGACACAGTGTCCACATATCTGAGACCGGAGGACACGGTGTCCATGTCTCTTATGCAAATGACAATGATCCAACACGAGGAACAACAATGTACATCTGTACATCTGATGGTTCAGTACTGCAAATAGACACGGATGAATCGGAGGACGGTGAGGACACTGAAGACTCACCTGTGTTCCAGGTGTTGCCACAGGTGGACCAGGGCAGTGGGTCCCTGAAGCAGTTGATCAAGTAGAAGAGGGACCAGGCCAGGATGATGGTGTAGAACCTGGAGAACATCTGGATCACCAGAATGCCATAACCGGTCCCTGGGGGGGACGGAGGTCCGTCAGGAGGACTGTCGGGAGAACTGTCGGGAGACCGCCTCCACAGTTCAGATGGGGTCTGCTCACCTTGAGCCAGCGGGCAGATCTTCTTCCAGCAGGTGACGCTTCCCTCCTGCGTGTGCTGGCCGACAACGGCCTCGAGCAGGAAGAGCGGGACGCCGCAGAGAACGGCGAAGAAACAGTACGGCAGCAGGAAGACGCCTGGGGGGAGGAACACCGTGAGGAACCTGGAGGTCTGAAGACTGCCCCAGCAACATCTGAGAGGGGCGGAACACGTCCCGTTGGTAACGGATCCATGAACCACAACGATGTTTGACTCGGAGCAGTTTGGTACCAGAACGCTCGACGAGTCCCACGTCAGAACCCGATACGTCGACACGTTCGTGCAGCTGTGAACTCTGAACTTTACAGTCATCTAACGAGTGTGTGTGTGTGTGTGTGTGTGTGTGGCTCAGGAGAGACACACCCGCAGCTGCCTGTCCCAACCTGCAAGTCCAATGAATCTGTGTGAGTGTGAGTGTTTCCCTCGTTCATTTCTCAGTAGATGTCCCATGAACAAACAGGAAACACTTTGACACTCTGTTTCTTTGCTGCTCTGACAGTGAACTGAACATCTGTGACCTCTGACCTCAGTTTGTCCACAGTCATCTGCTGAAGATCAAACTCACCTCCTCCGTTCTTGTAGCACAGGTAAGGAAAGCGCCACATGTTGCCCAAACCCACCACGTTCCCGGCCATGGCCAGAACGTATTCTCTCTTCTTGTTCCACTGTTCCCTCTTCTTCACCTGCGCGTCCATGACGGGTTCCTCCTCGGGTTCCTCCTTGGGTTCAGCTGACACTAATTAACTCACTGCGCAGCTGCTCAGATTCCAACGTTCACAGGAAGAAAACTTGCGGGGAAGTGTAATCTGTGACCCCACTAGAACTTCCATCCACCCAGTCAGGTAGAAGCGATCCTCGCTGAGGTCACGGGGCCCTTCCCACGACAACCAGCATGACCTGGTGTGTGTGTGTGTGTGTGTGTGTGTGTGTGTCTGTCGGTCTGTCTGTCTGAGCCAATCAGCACTAAGAAGTCCGCCAGGTGTCTCTGACGCTGGAGGAAAACATCCTGTCCCCTGCTGGCTCTCAGAGGATCTGCAACCTGGCTTCTCCATTCATACATACAAACGTTCATTCTCTCATGCATTCATTCATTCATGTAAACATACAATCATCCACATTCAGCAGTTCATTTCCGAACATCAACACAGCATTTCTCCCAGAGATTAAGTATCTATCTATTTATCTAGATCTGTGATCTTTGTGTGTGTGTGTGTGTGTGAGAAAGACTGCAAAGACCGGTCAGAGAGTTCAAGATTTGAGTTGAGATTCTAATTGGTGCCGAATGGCTCCTCTGGAACGTATGAGTTCAGAACACGTAGGACACGTCCCACAGATGGAACATGGAAATAATCTATGGAAACGAGTCACACCCAAAGGAAATACCTGTCCTTGACTGCTGATGGGAATCAGCTGACGTCTGAAACCTGCAGAACAGGAGGTTCCTGAGGACCAGGGTCTCAAGCCCTCAGAGCATCTCTGTCATCCAATCGTCAGCACAGAGAACAAACCTGTTCTGGAAAACATATTCCTCCACCTCTGCTCACCTCAGCACGGATCTTCTGGCATGTGTTTGCTGACTGGTTGATAAAACCAGACTGATGGAAACAATTCACACGTCGCTAACGAACAGCGTCCATGAAAAGGGCAACATAACAACAGCCTTAGAAGGAGAAGGAGAACGTGTGGCTCCATGATACCGTGGTTCCGTATGTTCTTTGACTTGTACTGAATCAATGGAATCCGTTGACTGAAAAGACTCGTTCAAAAGATTCGCTGCACTGACCTTGTCCAGCGATTCTTCCTGTATCAGACTCGGAAATCTGAACATGGGTCTACATGGAGCTGAAATTCACCGAACACAGAGAGGAACAGATGGTGAAGTGGAACGTCCTGTCTGCCGAGCAGATAGGCCGGACAAAATGAGATTTAAGTTATTCCGATCTTGTTGTAGTTACTATGGTAACAAAATCTGCTCACTGTGAGTCGCTGTCGCCTGAAGTAAACAAGGACAAACACTGAGAAACAGAGAAAAATAAACACGGTGAGGAGATTCAACTTGAAGCTACGAGACAGACAGACTCACAGTCAAAGGTCATAGGTCATAGGTGGGGCAATGACACCTCAATACTGAGAGTATGAGGATTCACCGTTCAGACGTGAGAATAGAAGGTTTTCTCCCTGAGACCAGGCTTGAACAAAGTCTGTCTCCAGGATCCGATTGGACAATGGACAGAACGATGGAGAATGTGTGTTTACACCACAAACAGTCTCCATGGTGACGTCATCACTGGATGATGGACGTGGTGATCGTGGAGGTGACACCTGGTTGGATATTCGCTGTGAACGGAAGAATGAGATATATTTGTCACAGTGTGTTTGTGTGTTCTGAATATGAAACAATGTTCTAGAAGGTGATAGAACTCATGACAGGTCATGACAGGTCACGATGAGGAACAGAGAACAACCAAGCATGTGTGTCAAGTGTGTGATTGTGTGTGTGTGTGTGTGTGTGTGTGTGTGTGTGTGTGTGTGTGTGTGTGTGTCAGAACTAAGACCAACC
>CAAKHB010005027.1:0-14388 GCA_901007665.1 Aeoliscus strigatus
GCGCGCAGTAACTATCTGCCCTAAAACCCTAAAACCATAGTAGCCATTTCATCACTTGAATTAATTCAATCTACTGAAAAACATTGTTATTCTTATGAAATAATTCATTACTTGCTGCAAGATGACATGAGGTCATGTAAGCAAACTTTTGTTTGGCCCCAGTGTGCGTGTGTGTGTCTGTGAGCGAGCTCAGGAGCAGCACACTCTGCCCATTATGGGAGTAACCTGCAATTATTTTATAGCTCTTAAGATTCCTGAGCTCTTAGTCAGTGTTTACTGTGCACGGGTTCGGCAAGGCCACAAATTACAACCACTGGCTTTGGCACTAAACGCTCTGAAGTCACGCACAACTCTTTTGTCTCAGAGCGACAGGCAGACAAATGGTAAAGATGGACTGAAAAGTCCTGTCAAACACACAGTGACGCTGTTTGTGACAGCGTATGGCACTATGACGCATTTACACAGCTGCAATGGCTGAATTAGCAGCAACGTTAATTCAATCAGCTGCAATAGGCCTTTAATGATGGTTGAGCTACAGTGACCTTTGACCCATTCCCATGTTCATCTGCCACGCAAATCTTTGTGACTTCATGAACACTTGCATCTGCGTGTTGTTTTTCAGGTTCATGTAGAAAATTGTGAAAGAGTCGTGTGACGCAGGCTTCAGTCACGACTTCTCCAAAAGCCCAACGGACACTCGACCAGAAAACCACCAGCCTGTTGAGAAAGGAGCGACAATTATGTGGCAACTTCACCGCAGCTGCTCTGCGGCTAATGAGGGGGACAACATGTCTTCAGACTAACAAGCACAAGTGGGTGAAGAATTGTTTTTCATCAGTACTGAATCAGTAATCAGTCGATCAATAATGGCTGATCAACAGTGAGAGCGACAGCTGAGGGAATCTTTGGTTGACACCTCCGGCAATTTGTCTCTGAAACAACCTCAACTGTGCAACATGACTGTATTAAATTTAAATTCAGTGACTGAAAAAAAAAACGAGACATGAGAGAATATACACATAGAACAACTACCACAGAACGTGGGTCACCGGGGACGTGACGTGATGGCTGGCACGCACAGGCGAACACACACACAGGCATTTACAGACGACTCGCCTGTGCACGTGTACGTAGTGAAGACGTGCAGACAGATGATGAAGTAAACGCACCTGACCAACAGGTGAAAGGAACAATGAGTTACTACAGCTGAGACCACATGATCCAAAGTACTGACAAAATCCATCTCCGTTATACTTCTGTGTCCTGCCGCCATCCTCCCGCTCTTTGACTAGGAGAGGCTGCAACCCCCCCCAAACCCCCCCCCACCCCCCCCTCCATCCCCCCACGCCGCTTGTCCGTCCCTCAGGCTGCTCAGTGAACGCAGGAAGGTAAACATGCCAAGTGTGCTGAGCTCAGAGCTCACGGACGCCTCGCTCCAGGTAACCGTCGTCCTCCACAGCTCTGAGCCCACCAGCAACATCTCGGTGGAGAGCAGCTGTCTGAACAGGTTTCTGCTGCAGCGGCGGACTCGCCTCCTCCGGCAAGGACGTCCGTGAATTTGATGGGGAGGTTGATTCAAATCAGGGTCAACCGTCTGACCTCTGCAGCACCTGGCTCGTCTTCTGTCTCTTTGACTGCTGGTGCAAACACTGCTTGAAAGGAGAGATTTGATGTTGGATGTTTTGTCCAAGAGCTCTGAGAAGACACAGGTCAGTCACTCACAGATGAGTCAGGAGCTTCAGAAGGACCTTCAGCAATGTTCCTCTCAACCCACACCATGAAGGACAACAGGAAGGAGCTATGTGGCTTAGACGAAGGCTACCAAAAGGTCACAGGTTGCTGTGAATCTTTCCTGTGGGGGGGGTTGTATGTTCTCCTTATGTTTTCCAGCTTCTTCCCACTGACCAACAGTAAGTGATGACTAGAACATGTTCTGTCAGGCCCAGTCCAGAGGACACCTGCCTCTACACCTGCCTCATGAGCCGGGCGGAATGTGTGTGTTTGTGGGCATGCATGCGTCACAAACCAGTAACTGCATTGTAATCATGAAGAGACTCCGGTTAATAACATGACTTATGTGGAACAGAGAATTCAGGTCATTGCTTTGGCGCTCAGCACGTTTGACAGGAGTCCAGCTCCATAATCCTGTCGGTCTGTAAAGCGTAGGTGGACCAAGTGTAGGCTGCTTTTCATTAGTTTTCTGTCTGCAAGTCGACACTCTTCCTTAGTCTCCCGTGGTGATACTACGTGCTCCCCAGCTGCCAAGTACCACATAATACCGTGACTCTGTGTGAGTACACACATTCTGGAATATAGGATGTGAAAGAGGTGACAGGAATGTAGATCCAAAACCAGGATTTACAAAATAAATATAACTGCAGAGCTCCTCCTTCAAACCGCTTCCAGCTCCTTTGTCTCACAAGCGTATTTCACTAGTCTCCAGCAGGTTACAGCCTGTGTCTTTGAAAAACTTTAGACCAGACTAACTAGAACGCTTCTCAAAATATGCAGGTACAACAAAAAGTTTCGCTCCAGTACTGTGACTTTGGACGAGTCCACACAGACTGCAAAAGCCGAGAGACACGGGGACGAGGGCTGCTGACGGGAGCTGCTGCCCTTATGTTTGCCATCATCTCTCTTCAAAAACACAGGACACACTGGAAAAGGCCAGAGAGCCAGGGCCTCGGGCGAGCAGGCAGATGAAGATGGGGAAGCGACAGAGAGTGAGAGAAGTTGCGAGGAAGAAGAGAGAGCGAGAAAGACAGAGAGACGAAGGGAGAGAGACGGAGACAGAGCACTCGGGCTCAGCTGCCTCCAGACACCATGCAGCTCAGAGCAGATCAGGAGTGACGGCTCACTGATTAGTCAACTCACAGCCCCCAAGAGTCTTTGTGCACACACGCACGCATGCACGCACATACGCGACATGAACTTCATTTAAACACCACCGCTATCACTCACACACATGCAGGAGGCACGGACACGTATGTGCAGTCAAATAAAAACCAAATCTGCCCTCTGTCTGAAGACGTCCGGACGGAACGTAAGACAAACTGGAGGGAAATGTGTGGATGAGTTACCTTCAACAGGTACACGGGGATGTCGCTGAAGTCCACGGGAAGTTTGAGAAGGAAACGTGCTGAAAACTCGCCGGTCTGAAATTGAACAAGAGAGAAGAGAGAAGACAACGCTGTTAAAATCCAGTGAATAAATAAATAACACACCAGGACACATCCGACACAGGTGGAACGTCATAACTACACTCCAGCTTCAGGAAGGCCTTTTCAATGACACGTCAACCTGACACATGGAGGTCAGCAGTCATCTCTTCATCACCTTAATCATATAATAATACTACATAAAAAGTCACGGTGGATCCACACTGACCTTCCTAATTTCCTTAAACTCGTTCTGTTTAATGACAGATTGTCAACACGAACGAGCGTGCTCAAATAGAACAGAATATGCACCATACAATTATTATAACGTATTCTAAAGTGTTTGTATATTCTAAATAGAAGACTACTACATTTAATTTGTACCGCACTTTACAGTAAAATGAATCTTAAAAAGACAAGATGAAGAAAAAAAAGAAAAATGAAATGTGAATATTTTGGAGGAGTTTGCCTTTGAGGAATGAATAAACTATTTCTTTCTTTCTAACTCTGATGGGGTCAGTTAAAGGTGGAAATAAAACTGGAGCCTCGGTTTCTATCTTATCATGATTTCTGTAGGGTGACAATGTGATGCGGAAGAAGCCAAAGTCATTACCCAGCTGTTCTTGTGTCCAGCGTACACCTCCATGTTGTGGCCGAAGGTGGGATCCTCCAGCAGGCTGTCGTACTCAAACAGCAGCCGGGAGCTCTGGCGCAGGCGCTGGCACTGGTACTGGTGGTACTGCTGGACCAGCTCCTTCACCAGCTGGAGCAGACACTCTGGGTTCCCAGCATCCCACTGGACCAGATGCTGAGAAGGACGCATCAGAAAACGACATCAGAGCACCTTCCTTGAACTAAAGCACCATCATCTCCCGCTTTTGCCGGGGTCAACATGAAGAGACAGACCACCATTCGCTCAAACATTCACACCTACGGGCAATGTAGAGTGACCAATTAACCTTTGCATGCTTTTGGAGGTGGGAGGAAGCCGGAGTACCCAGAGAGAACCCACGCAGACACAGGGAGAGCATGCAAGCTCCACACAGAAAGACCCCCAGGCCAGGAATCGGATAACACAGTTATGAAATAACAGCGCAAATGTACAGATTTGAGCATTTTTTATAAATAAAGAATATGTACAGAACAGATGCCTGCTGGCAAGATCAAGAAAACATGTACGTACATGCACAGTTTGACATATTCGATCATAGGTGGATACTGAATAGACTGACGGAGTTCTGACCCAGCGAGAACGTTTAGGATTAAAGGAGAACTTCTTTCATAGCATGAGGAAATGCACCACACCCATCACTAGGATGTGGTCTAACGCTGCTGACGTCAGCGATTTCACCCGCACAACAAAGTACATACATGTTGGAGGCCATCAACTCTGCTGAACAAAAGCCGGCACGTGTCAAACACAGATGGCATGAGAAGGAGCGTCAGCGTGATGATGGATGAGTGGGCTCAGTTGAAGGACGAGCAGAGGTGAGTTTACTGCTGGAGCACTTTGACATATTTGTGCCCCCAAATGCAGGTGATCGTGAAATTTCCCAGCATGCTAGAGTTTCTGTCTGACTGGATCCACTGCCACAGACCGTCTGCTGGCAGCTGATCGTCTTTGAGGTGAAAACACTCATCAATGTTTTCAGGTCTCCTTCTCCCCATGAGTCAGTGGAAGTGAAATCCTGAGTGTAGAACAGAAACAACGAGCCATGCAAACCCCATGACATAACTGCAATACCAAAGCAAATGTGAAACTTGTGTTCATCATTGTTTGTTGCTGTCGCACACAAGCCGAAATGCGGCTGTAGCAACTGATGAGCAAATGTCTGCCCAGCAGAAGGGAGGGTTCATGGAAGGACTGGAAGTATTAATAGTTGTTGTATTGCTGTGTCAAACCCAACTTGGATTTGACTTGTATTAGCTTGTCTCCCCGTCTGACAAAGTGACTTACTATGTTTCTGTGCATCCGTCAGCCCGCATCAACCTAAGCAGAAAGCGCCCATTGTTCTCCAGCAGTTCTCATTCCTTGCAATGGCAAGGGCAGGCTAAACAAAGACTGTGACCTCATCGTCCACATCTACCAGTGGTTACCAGCAATGCCGGGATTCCCGAAATGAGGGGGCGACGCAAACAAGGATGGGCATTGTCCAAAAGAGGCAGCGGTGGCCTGAGGCAGGCGCAAGCTGAAACTGAGCGGAGACTGCGGAAGTGCTGTGTCAGGATTGTGACACAGAATATCAGTGAAACTCCACGGGGGGGTCAGAGGTGGGAGAGGAGGAAGAAGAATGAAAAACAGCATCATAGTCGGAAAGACTTCAGTACGGGGACTCTGTTAAAACACACGTGTTCTTTTGGAACAGAAACACTCCTTCCATAATTACAGCTCAGGTGTTCTCATGCTCAGGAGGGATCTCTGCTACATCAAAGCCTTCAGGAGCCTATGATGGACGAGTTGAACTCGTACCAGGCGGCTCCCACATAAGCTGGGTGTTGCTGGAACAGAGCTAAGATGACCTCTCCCAGTCACATGTGTTCATCTACAGCCACAACTTAGGCACACTAACGTGCTCCCCGTGAACATACTGACAAATATATATCTAACCTGTTCATCCTTTTCATGGAGCACGTTAAGACTTTGCTGATGACATCTGACTGGTTGGGCGTCGTGGGACTCTGATTCAATTTTTAATTCAGGTTTATTTGTACAGCACAACAGCATATATAATTGTTCCCCTGAACATTACAGCCGGTGTAGTACAACGTACAACATGTACTACGTAAATCAACATACAACACTGAACGCAGTGACTGGGTGTTAACACAGTGTGTGAATGTAAAACATCTGACCGCCGTCGATGTGTGTGCCCGTTCAGTCCGTGAGTGTGTGTGCATGTGTGCGTGAGTGTCCTTGTGTGTCTGAGTGTGTGTGTGTGTGCAACTTTTTGTGTGTGTGTGTGTGTGTGTGTGTGTGTGTGTGTGTGTGTGTGTGTGTGTGTGTGTGTGTGTGTGCACATTTCTTTGTGTGTGCACGAAGGACGACTGTGCCAAACACATGTATGTGTTTATCTGAGTGTACAGATTTGATTCGTAGACAAACAGATGCAACTGCTGAGACTGAAGAGATGAATTGGAAATGAATGTGTGCGTGTGTCTTCTGCATCCTGCTGAGGTCGAGTGAGTTCCTGGGGTTTTATCCACAGGGGTTCATGTCACAGAACAATGCTCGCTGGTTCACTCTGGGTATTCTAATCCGATTACTGTGTCACAACACTCTGCTTAAACCTTCTTCAGATAAAACCAGCCCCCTGAAACAAGTAACAACGGACACCTTTCCCTTCTTGAAATGTACATGTACATGTAACATAAAGACATTTGTAATCGTATTACTTTAGGATATTAGCATTTAATGCGGTGTCAATGTGAAAACAAAATATTAAAAATACATTGGATTACCAGATTTGTTCTTTTCCACATCCATGTCACAACCTGTACTATACAGGATAAAAACAACTTCTAGCACATTCTGCACGAACATCCGAGTTGAGTGCTGTCATTTAATAAAAAAGGAGCATTGATAATTCTTATCAGTTTTTCTTGAGGAGGAAAGAGCGGTTTTCCTCATCGCATCTGTCGAAGATGAGAGGAAGAGCTTCAGAATGCTTGTTAGGCCGTCGTTATGCTGCTATTCGCTGCAAACTCATAGGCTGTGCTAACAGGTAATTGTTGGATTATACCAAAGAATGCAGAGCAGGGGCTAAAACACCAAGAACAATCTACTGCTGGTTCCATGTAGACGAGAGGCACAAACGGTTCATTTGGCAAACTATTGAATATCTCTAAAGAAAGTGCAGTGATCCATTCAAATCTTTGTCGTTACAATGGTTCCTCAGCACTGATGTGTCGATGATGTTGGGTGTGTAGGACTGCTGAAGAAGAAGTGAGGATTAGGAAGAGTTTCCCTTTAGGACAAATTGTACACCTAAATTAGGAATCTTCACAGTCAATAGAAGCAAGTTGACAGAATTATGTCTTCTCCTGCCATCCGTCTGAACCAGCAGATCCATCCAACATTCATCTGAGGCCAATGAGAGAGGGACTGGCGTCTGAAAATGCAAGATAATTATATAGGCCAAGAGAACATATTTGTTTTTACGTCTTAAATGTGATTTTTATACATGCTGGCAACCTGATCCAATAAATCGCTGAAGACTTGAAAGTGTGAGGCATTAAAAAACTCCAAGTATTAAATTAATCTCTGTTAGTCTCTAATTCAAGTGTGGGCTCACACCCTGTTTCGCCCCCGGAGAGTGCCAAGTCTAAGATCACGCTAAATAGCTCTTGTCATGTGTTTAAGGCACTTGGCATTCTCAGCCCACTGTGTTTTCACTGGGATCTGTGCAACAGGCCGACTTGTTGACACATATCACACTTTGCTCCTGACGCTCAGGAGGTCCAGCGGCTCGTCCGCAGACGGGACGGTTCAACCCCTCCCAACACCACGGGCTGTGTGAGTGAGTGTGGGCGTGTGTGTGTGTGTATGTATGTGAATGTGAGTGTGCGTGTGTGAATGAGTGAATGGGTAAATAAGACACTAAAGTGTTAGTCAGTTTGTAAATGGCAGAGCTCAGAACCAAAGCACCTCACACATCGATACCGTCTCGCCTTCGTCTCACATTCACCAGCTGGTGGGTTTTGTGATGTGTAATCGCACACAACAGCCACTAGGAGCACTGTCAGACCTATGTGACTCCTGCCAACAACAACTTTTACAGAAGCTGGGAAACGTTCTGACACAGGAAGGAAGCAGGAGCTGCTCCACTCAGCCCAGGTTTATGCTTTATGGTCCATCAGAGGTCCATTGTTGAGCAGTAACAGGGGACGAGCTGGAGCAGCAGATAGGAACCAGCCGATTGGAACCAGCAGTACCCGTCTGCAGAGCTTCCTTTTCCCAAACAGGAAAGAGCTCAGGTTGGACACACACTTCATTTGTAGTGGGGGTTGTTCTGATATATTACAAACAATGTCTTGTTTTACCACATCATTATATCTCAGCAATGTTCCCAAGATGGGGGGGGGGCAAAAAACTAACTACTCTATGGTTTACAGGGGGTGTAGGGGCTCTGGAGGTGTGGGGGTCTGAAGGTGTGGGGAGTCTAGAGGTCTGGGGGCGTCGATATGGTGGTTTGATATGTGCAGAGATGGAGCCAAAGAACCAGGAGAAGAGCAGAGCATGAGAGAAGCTGAGTTGAGACTCGAGCACCAGCAGATGTTCCAGTGCTGTCCATGATGATTATTGAAGAGGTTCCAGAGGGTTCTGGTAGAACATTGCATTTCACTCCGAGCCTGAGTCACAACTTCTTCCGGGCTGATCACCACTACGGCAAGAACGTAGGAGGAAATATCACAAAAACATGTTGTAGATTGAATGTGTTTATTCTACTTGGGCTGTTGCAGTGATTCCCTTCATGTTTCTCATCACGTGGTGTCTGTGAACACGTCATATCTCCTGCTGCTTCTTGGGTCTTAGTGGAGGTCCGCATCCTGGGAGGGCCGTCGGTTGGTATTTAGATCTATGGACGCTGAGGCATACAGGGTTCAGAAGGGATGTTTCAGTTTCTCTCTCACATATCCAAACCACATCAAGCTTCTCAGTGGAAACAAACCTACTGGAGGCCTGGTGCCGGCAGGGAAGCCCAGACGGCTGAAGCAGTTAATGATAGCTTCGGCCGTAAACAAGAGCAGTGTGCTGCTGAGACATGAAGACTGAAGCAGATTCCTCCTTCCTATGAATGGTCATTTCTTTCACCTTTAAACTAATACACTTATCAGTGTTTACCAATATACGAAGTGCAAGTCAACATGAAGCATCCATCAAACAAACAACTTTTTGCCTGAACGTTCCCAGGGCGTACAGGGGAACTCTGAGGATTTGCTGGGAATTCAGGAATTTACAGAGGAAGAGGGGGATGTACTTACTGAAAAGTTCCAGGAAAAAAGAGCTGGAGAGGAGGAGCTCATGCAGACAGACCACAGCATGAACAGAAAAACAGGGAGAGCATAGGTGAGAAAATAAAGATGTGACGTGCTGCCAGGCACTGGCTCAGGAGAGGTACTTCCCTTTATGTGCACAGCTGGATTTACCAGACAGTGAGCAATCCAACGCCCCCCCCCGCCCCCCACCCCAGACTCTGACACAAGCAGGGGAATTTAGCTGCTCCATGCTAGCTCACTACCCAGAATAGCTTTATGTGTCTGCCCACAGACAGACATCCAGTACACCAACTTATTTATCCAGTGGACACATTAACGGTTCTTTTCCTCCCTGAGAAGTCACAAACACAGACAGCGGCATTCAGTTCACAGCGACAAAGTCTCATGGCGACACCCAGCAGGAGTCTGAACAACCTTTGACACTGAGTGTGAATGTGAGTGTGTGTCTGTGTATGTGTGAGAAAGAGTTAATGTGTGTGAGTGTGAATGTGAGTGAGTGAGTGAGTGAGTGTGTTCTGAGTGTGAATGGTGTGTGTGTGTGTATGTGTATGAATCTGTGGTATTTCACAGTGTTTTATTTCCTGGAACACACAGTGTTTTACACGCCACACTGCAGCTCCTTTCAGTCGTGGGTTAGGGTCAGATCTGATCCACAAGCCACAAGGCACCTTCACAGGGCCAGTTGTAACAATTCCTTAACACTTCATCATGTATTCAAGTCGTATCATATACGTATAGTGGCATTCTACATTTACTGGACAAATAAATTCAATTTTTCCTGAATTAACAAGATCATTATCTCACAGTTTATGAGATACATTTTCAAGGGAGAACAAACTGCAGTCACCATGATTAGTCACCCCTGCAGAAATAATGGTGAGGAGTTTGTTTCATCACCTTTAATAGCAAACAGGACAATGTCTATGATGGTCCTGCACTCTGCAGCTACAGCGCATTCGGAAGTTCCACCCCAAATACACTAACACTTCACCCAGCATGTCGACTGACAGGCAACAACAATCAGGCTCAGGAGTGAGTTTGCAACAGCTTTGGGTGACTCGCTGGTGTCATGAGATGACGTGATGACATTTGGCCTGCATGACACGTGTTGTAGCATTGGATCTGTCACTGATCACACACACACACACACACACACACACACACACACACACACACACACACACACACACACACACACACACACACACACACACACACACACACACACACACACACACACACACACACACACACACACACACACACACACACACACACCATGACACATGCACTGAATGAAACACTAAACCAGTGCAAATGCACAACTTGTACAGTCAACTAGAAAATGATGGAGAGGACATTCTCCAAGTTCCTGGCGACTACTCACTGGCAACTGTGAAGGTTCGGGGAGAAACTCAGAATCTTCTCCAAAGATAAAGTCCGGGGGCAGCTCAGGGTAGTGTGCATTAAATATGATGTCCCCTGGGAGGAAAGAGGAACACAGGTTAATATGATCAGCTACTATCAGCTGATCAATGACGCTAAAATGAAGTCCAACATTCATGTCAAAAAATGTTTTTCTCTACAACAATAACTGAGGTCTTGGCACTTCTTACCAAAGTGTCGTCTACCTCACAGTTTTGTGATTCTACATGTTTGTTCATGTGCAGAGAGTTTTAGAAAGATGCTGGAATGTAACTGATCCAACCCTATCAGCTGTGTTTACCACATGACGTGGGGTTGAGCTCCAGGGGCTTTTCATTATTCACCGACAGACGTGAGCAGTCTTGGGATCCAACACTCGAATCCCTGACTGAATATCTGGTTTGACTTTAGAATGGAGAACTAACTAACACGTATGTTCAGATCAGACTAAGACGCCTCAGCTGTAAACATCAGCACATCACGTTTAGGCTTGTTCATAATGTTCTCATACTCTGTTACACAATTCTTTTTGTGCGCTGAAAGGCCGTCATCTTCATTTCTATACTGACGACAGTCACAAGAGACAAACGAATGCATGTGGAATAATGAGCCTCATAGAAGAAGACAAGGAGCTTGTTTCCAGTGCACAGGAGAACCAAGACGTCTCCTCAAACTGTAGAGCGGTGACACACAGACATTCACATGGGTGTAATACGTTCAAGAACAAAGGCCCCTGAACCGTTGCTGAGTACCGGCCTGTGGTGGGAGGGACCCTGCATTCATTCTGCTTAGACGTGTGCTGCGTGGAGCAAACACAGCACGCTAGAAGTGGGTAGGACCACGACTGGCAGACACCAGCCTACAGCACTGCATCCCAGATTAAACAACATTCTTCCTCAGGCCAAAGCAAAGCACAACTAGTTGAACAGCTACAGAGACGTGAAGGAATGCCAGTGGCCTGTTTTCAGTTGTTTATTCCCGGTTGCTGCCTCTATGTGTGCATGAATTAAAGACTTATTCCTGAACGGTGACAGAGTGAACACAGGGTCGGGTACAGCGACACTTTCATTCCATTGTTTGTTAAAATATAGAACAAATATTTTCTCCACTGGCTCAAGCCTGGCAAGACTGCTCTACTACAAAGAGGCGTTTGACCAAGAGGCATTTGACCAAAAGAAACATCATACAGCCTGTTTTTAACTGTACGTGCAGCTGCTTGCGTGTCTGAAAACCTCCCAGCAAAGCAGAATGTCCCCAGGTCCATTATTACTCAACACTGTTACTACTGGACTCCATGTAGATCACAACACAGAACAGCACATGTAAAACGCAGCTTTGGTTTTGTGCACTAAAATTAAATTCTCCCCTCAAAAAAACTCAGGATCAATCTGCACAGGTTTGTCTGATGCATGACAGCTACTTTCAAAAAGCCAATTTATAAATGTGTGAGGCGCCAAGCTAACAGGCTAACATTAGCATGTGGTTGCATTGTCGAGGTTAGTGCATCTGATGCAGCTGATTAAAGGAGCAGGATGAGTAGTGAGTAGGTCATATGAGGAATAACTGAACTCAAGTGGAGAAGATGTGTATGAACCACCAGAACGTGGTGTGTGACCTGACCTGCTGTATGTGAAACAAAGTGATGGCGTTCGACTGTCACTTACATTTGAGTGTTTCTCCAGCGTAGGGGATGTGAAGTTTGAAGCGGTCGCAGCAAGGACCAGGCGTCAGAGAGGTGCAGCTGCATAAAAAACAGCCGTCACACTCAGTTAAACTGACTACATGTAACGTAGTAGTCAGTTTGACTGAGAGTATCAACAGTAGAGTATCAGCAGTAACAATCTGTTATCAGTTGGTCTGAGGCCTTAAAGTTTCCTCATTTTTTCTATCATGCGAGAATAAAATATGAAAGTAACGACAGTCCTGAGAATCCTGAGTAGTGGTACCAGCAGTACTAACATTAGCAGTAATAGCAAAAGCAGTAGTAGTGGTAGTAGAAGTAGCAGTAGTAGTTTTAATAGCACCAGTAGTAGTAGCATTAGTAGTAGCATGTGCAGTTAGTAGCACTAGTGGTAACAGTAGTAGAAGTAGTAGTAGCAGTAATAGTAGCAGTTGGAGTAGTAGCAGCAGCAGCAGTAATAGTAGCAGTAGTAATAGTAGTAGTAGTAGTAGTGGCAGCAGCAGTAATAGCAGCAGTAGCAGCAGTAGTTGTTGTAGTAGTAGTAGTAGTAGTAGTCGTAGTTGTTGTTGTTGTTGTAGTACATTAGTAGTAGTAGTAGTAGCTGGAGCAGGAGGAGAAGCAGCAGTAGTAGTAGTAGTTGTTGTTGTAGTACATTAGTAGGAGTAGTAGCAGTAGTAGTAGTAGTAGTAGTAGTTGTTGTTGTTGTAGTACATTAGTAGGAGTAGTAGCAGTAGTAGTAGTAGTAGTAGTGGTGTTGGTGGTGGTAGCAGTAGTAGTAGCAGCAGCAATAGTAGTACAGTTGTAGTAGTACAGTAGCAGTAGTAGTACAGTAGTAGTAGTAGAATATGTATAGCTCGAGATCAGTGATAGTGTCCACAGGTATTTCCCTGAGCAGCACCTGTCGCAGACTTATTACTATTAGGATGATGCTTATGATGCTGCTGCTGATGGTGATGGTGATGGTGATGTAAACACTGGGTGCTCACCCGGTTTTCAGGTCTGTGACCCGGAGACAGCTGGTTGAGTCCAGACCGACTCGGCCGTTCCGCACCACGCTGCTCAGCTGCGGCCGTAGCTCAGGTGAGATCCGGTGCAGCGCGACCTCCGGGGACACGTTGTTCATTTTCTCCCTGGTTCTCTGTGGACGAGCAGAAAGATGCTGACGGACTCCTGCAACCTGCCCGGCTCAGTTTAAAACGCTCTGTTCATTCTTGTATGTTTATTTTATCGTGGAGACACTGTGAGCACACTGTGTACCTGAACGAGCTGGATGTGAAATAAACGAATAGTTCCTGTCAGTTGACGAGAACTTCATGAATTTCCGGTGTCATTTGTTTGGGTCCTGTCATGGACCCCATATAGCTGCCCTTGGTGGTGCCTGTTGCTGGACTTCGTCCCGTCAGCCCGAGGATCAAGTGTCTCAAATATCTGTAAATCAGCCGTGAGCTGGCACGCGTAGGAATGAACAGTGTGTGTGTGAATGTGTGAATTCACGTGTGTGTGCGTGTGTGTTCATTGCGAACAACGGGCCGGCGCTGACCAGCAGGTCGCAGAGACTCGGTGATGGACTCGGGCTATCACCAGTCTGCTGACTGACTGAAGTCCGATCTGCTGCACAAAACAAGGTAAATTCCTCAGCAGGCTTCAGGTGTCACCAGCTTTTGTCCATTTCCTCATTACGACCAGTTAATAAAATGTGTCTGCTAATGGAAAGAACGCTTTCGAATTCGATTTTAAAGTTACTAATGAATGTTTCTCATGTCTCTTTTTTTATCCCACAACTTGATAAAATAAAACTATGCAGTATATCAGCACCATAATAACGTACAACGTAATACAGTACTTTTAGTTGAATCTACAATTTGAAGTGTGTACTGTGAAATAACGCACACACACGTTCATATTTATTTTTTATCGTGTATTGTTTGGAACACATGATGTGTAAATACTTTGTGTCACACTGAATAATGAACTAGTATTTGTCATCAGAAGCACCATATGGCTGTTATTACTATTAGTACTACTGTAGTAATTATTGCTTGAATGATTTGACTCCCTCCCTCTCTCTCTCCCTCTCTCTTTCTCTCTCTCTGTGTGTGTGTGTGTGTGTGTGTGTGTGTGTGTGTG
>CAAKHB010005032.1:18680-64733 GCA_901007665.1 Aeoliscus strigatus
ATGATAATGATTACATTTTCTATGTGATCTAATTATGATCATTGATTAATCTGAGGTAAATGTGATTTTGACAAGATTATTTTGTCTCCCAGAGTTGATGAAGATGAGGAAATCATTGTAAAAGCTATGACCGACTACTGGGTAGTTGGTAAGAAGTCCGACCAGAGAGAACTGTATGTGATCCTGAACCAGAAGAACGCCAATCTGATCGAAGTTAATGGTACGTGCCCAACACGTTGCTCGTCTGTGCCATCACCACTTTGATACAACACTGTTACTCACTCTCCTGCTTCAATGCTTCTTTGTCCTCTCTCCGTTGCAGAGGAGGTCAAGAGACTTTGTTCAACACAGTTCAACAACATCTTCTTCTTGGACTGATGGCAGACACACACTGTTTCACCACACTAAATCTGTCATCATTGCAGGGTATCATGACAGCATCAGCGTAATGCAATAATTGTATTGTTAAATAAAACAAATGTAAAAGCTTTCTCACAAAGTTTTTTTTTTTATTCAGTCTATAAAAAGAGTCCAAATTTCCTTTTGTAATGAAGTGTACAGATGCACTTTTTACTGTAAATTTGTTTTATTTTCTTTTCATTCATTTTCTTTGTACATACTTTTTAGAGTTGATTTATAGTAAATTGAAGTTTGTTCATTTCTTTAAGATTAACAGTGTCAACACTGCATTTTAATGATCAGCAATTAGTTCTTTAATGAGGTGTCATCATGTCAAAGGTATTATGATTTGTACACAACTCTACTAACTTTGAATAAATTATGGACAAATTTTACCCTTTGTTGCGAGTATCTGAGTATCTTACAGCAGCCTCACAATCAGATAAATGCAAACATGGGATCTGGGCATTTGAAATTCCGTGGGTTGTTTTTTGACAACACGGGTTGTGTTTTTTTTTTTTTTGGAAGAGCATTCCATACAATGCTGAACATCACTGGGTTCCCTTGTTGTGCAGTGACATTTATTTGAATGAGAGAATGAATGGTGAAATTCTACATATATGCAACTTTATTGGTAGAACATGTGACATTTAAGAGGATTTTAGTGTTTTACATGACAGACATGCATGTACATTCACTTAAATGTCACACAGTCAAATCTGCACATGAATCCAGACAGAAAGCTGACATGTATAATATATAACAGAAGAGGTACATAAACGTTTATACAGTTTAGGTCAGTGTTGCTGGGTTAATTCGTACGCAACTGTATTTGTAATTTGTCAGCAAGATACCAAGACTGGATTACTGAGTGAGAACCCTCACAGACACGTAGAAGTCACTGATGATGAAAAAGACGAAGGTGTCTATGAGCCAATCAGAACACAGCTCGTTGGATTTTCAGCCAATCAGCGTCAGCGCACACGAATTTCAAAAAGTCGCCCGCCATGATTGTTGTGTGTTGTCGTTCAGGCCGACTGAGGATACGTTTTGGCAGTGTCGCTGTTCTTTTTTTATCTCCTGGTCGATCGGGAAGAAAGGTCTTTTTATACATTATTATTTTTATAAACAGTGAGGTAAGATGAGACGATTTCATATATCCTCTTCCCAACTATTTGCTAGCTCGGCATAAAAACTAAAAACACGATGCTCCGCGCTTCCAGAAAATGACGAGTCGTCGACGTGAATCGTTAAATCTTCCTGAGGTTAAGTAAACGTGCTAGAAGTCACGTTTTCGTCAACTTATGCGTTCATTGTTGACAACAACTTAACTGAATTGGTAACGCCATGTGGGGGAATTAACGCTGAAGTTGTTTTTTAACAGTTATTGACTTGCATTTTTTTTAAATCTTTTTATTGACTTTGGTTTAATTTAAACCAAAACATTTTTGGCTCATCCAGCTATGGCTTTGTTCAGGGACAGTATTAGCCCCAGGAAATGGAGTAAGATATATGTGTCTACTGACATTCTGGATAAATGTCATTCATGTGTGTTAACTTACTTCCGTTTGTGTCATTGCACAACCAGACGGACTATTGAGCTGCACCGTAAACCAAAGTACCTCCTTTGTAATGTCTACTTCACTTTCTGTACTTGTTAGACTTGAATTTTGAGATTTCAATTAATATCCAAGAACACAGGTCAACGTCCCTTTGTAAGTCAGGTGAATACTAGTAAATATCACTATGTGCTCCACTGTCATCACTATCATTCTCATGTAAATGTCCTAAGTGTATATTATCTTGGATATATTGTGTACTGCATGCTAACGTAGACGTTACTGTAAATATTGCATGTACATGTTTACTGTTTAGTTCTAATTTTTGCAACTTTGCTGCATGAATGAGGTAAATGTACCTATTTATTTCCCCTTTGTCCTGAACACCAAAGTCCCCATGTGTTTGACCATACAGTGATCAAGAAGTTAGCTCTGAAGCTAACCCAGGGTTGAAGTGACTTCACTTCACGTAACACGTAACAATTTGACATCACTGAGCTGCTTCTTTGTGCTTTCCTGTCAATGCAGACACCTGATCATGGACTCCCGGTTCTCCCACCTGCGCCAGCGGGACACTAGTGTGTCCATGCTGCGGGTGAAGATGTCCAGAAGAAGGTCCCAGTCCCAGAAGGAGAATCGAGAGAGAGTCGTGAACACGCGGCGGCAGCTGGACAAGCTGCCAGAGCTGGATGTGTCATCTCTGGAGGCCTCACTCTCAGTGGCCAACATCCACATGAACACACGCAACAATAATACAAAGTCTGCCAAAGGTGAGAGGACACACCTCCACAAAGGCTTCAACAGCGTTTAAGAGTGAATTACACGGACTACATTGGTAGATTTCAGTGCACATCTTTGCCGTAAACCTCACCTGTTTCACCACAGAGAAGGCTCTAGAAGAGAGACTGAAGCAGCTTGAACGCTGGAAAGAACGGAAGGCTCTGGAGAAGGAGAAGGAAAAGAGAGAGCGGGAGCGCAAAGGGGTTTTTAAGACTGGTCTGTATCATTCAAATGATAAAATGGTGCCGCTGCCCCCAGTCCCAGCTGCCTCCAGCAGAGCCAAGGAGGTGAGATGGCTGACATGGTGAAAATACAGTCGTATCAGTTCCCCTCCGTTGCTGTGACAGATCTTTATCCAGGTCACACTTACAATGATCATTGATGTCTAACTTTTTCAGGTAAAAATGAGCATGGCTCCTCCAACCAGCAGCAGAGTAACACGTTCAATGAAGCAGCAGCAAATGCAGAAGGTTGTGCCCCCCCCCCACCCCCCCAAGTATTTGTTTGTTGCTGGTTCCATAAAACGAAAAGCTAACATGAGCCTTGTTGCTTCGCCTCCATCTCCACAGCCTCTGAGGACACAAAATCCAAACACGGCAGCAAAAAAGGGTAAATCGGGTGTTTTTAATTCAGATAAAAGAAAGTTCGACACCCGCTGGGTTCAGGTGTGACCTCTGGTGTTTTCTGCCCACAGCTCCAGCTCCTTCTGTGGAGAGAGCAACTCGGAGTCGATTAGCGCCAGTCAAGGCCGCACCAGCGCTGAGTCAGAGCAATGTTTGTGCAGGTAACTAATGAGTGGGGGAAAAAACATTTTACCAATCAGCCCTTGAGGCAAGCGATCATGTTCAATTCTCCTGGGTATGTTTCGTTTTAGTGGAGCCGGTTGTGCGAGCTACCAGATCAGTGGCCAAGCCTCCGCTTCCAGTCGGTCCTGTGGTGAAGGACAGAGCTGCTGGTACGCTGCGCCTCGGCCGCAGGAGAGGTTGGACAGGAATCGCTGACGTCAGAGTTGTGACTATTTGTCGAAATGTCTTTTAGATGTGAGAAGCACAAGGAGCAGAGCGGTTGTTAACCCTGTGGCCCCCTCTTCTGGCAGACGGAGGAACTGCAAGGGTATTAAAACTTGACCAGCATACATTCTTGTTTTTTTTCAGTGTGTGGATGTTTTCACTGCCTTCATATTTTTGGCTTCTCTCTCCCATCGGCTGCAGCAAACGTCAAGGAATCCGTCGTCCAGCCGGCTGTTCCAGAGGTAAGTTTCTCTGTCCGTTTTAAACCTGACTACATTTCCCTGTTCATCAGTAACAGGTTAATGAATCATGTTGCTGTTTGTGCTGTGTGTAGGAGTGCGAGGAGGAGACCTGCCCTCCCAGCTCCACTGCTGGCCCTGCGGGGGACAACATGGTGGTTGACCAGGCTCCTGCTGTGGACCCTGATGAGCAGCCTTCCTCTTCACCCTCATTTGCGCCTGAAGGGTTTGTTTTCCATGCGCCTGCCGGATTGTCATCCATCAAGTTTGACCCGCTCACTCCTCGCTCAGCAGATGCCTTTCTTACACCAAGGTTTTACTTTTCCCTTCTTTTTAATCACTGTGCATGATTTGATGTCCTTGCTGTTTGAGCCTCTCATGATGTTGTTTTCTTGCCACCCAGCTCCAGTTTTAATCTTCCTCCTGCTCCCATGTTCATCGACGAGCCAGGAGAGCCCTCTCCCCCTAAAAGTCAGAGTTCAGCTCCCTCAGCTGTGACTGCCAGTCCGAGCAGCTCCCTTGAATCAAAACATGATGTGGCGTACTTCAGGTGCTGTACATTTTCTTTGTATATACTGTCTGTAACCGTTTCCATGAAGACGTTATGTTGTATGTATGTGAAGGTACAGTGTCTTCATCAATAATGGGGCCTTTCCTTCAGCAGTTTCATCTTTTCAGACGCCATGACTCTGATAACACACACACACACCCACTGACCAATACATTATCAAATATCCAAATATCGCTCTTACACCTGTGTGTGGCCTTAAATGTCTCCTCCTCTATGTGCTCCAGGTCAGAAATTGCGACAGAGACGGAGAGACTGACAAGTCTGAGCGCTCAGTGGGAGTCTAAAGTGGAGGATGAGTCCATCCCAGAGGAAAGTGAGTGAAGGTGTTCCTAACAGTACGAATCTCATTGTACCAAGTGAAGCCCGAGCGACTCAGCGTCCGTCTCGTCTCTACTGTTTGCGTCCAGTGAGGGACAGCATGCGTACTGCCGTCGGCCAGGCCAGGCTGCTCATGAAAGAGCGCTTCAAGCAGTTCAGTGGTCTAGTGGACGACTGTGAGCTGCACCGAGGGGAGAAGGTCACCACCTGCAGTGACCTGCAGGGATTCTGGGACATGGTATATTACCAGGTGAGTCCGTCAGCGGAGCACGGACGAGTTTAAGCGTGGCCCACAAACGTCAATGCGTACCCCTGTTTCAGGTGGAAGACGTCAATAAGAAGTTTAACGCCCTCAGAGATGCAGAGGCCCGGGGCTGGGTGGAGGAGCACAAGCCTCCACCGCGACAGAGGAAGGCTGTCAAGGTGACACCCTCCTGTGTTTCTTCAGTTTAACAATCTTTAATTATTCCACTGCATTCGGAATATGTTAGTTTCACTTTTTTTTTTTTTTTTTTAAATTTAATTTTACTTATTTTATATATATTTGTCATCCCTTCATAGAGGCTACCTGACTCAATTACTTTTCTTTTTATTTAGTTTGAGTCACATTTTCTAGGCTTTTAATATTACACTTTATATCTGTGTTTTATACAATTTCTCTATTTTCTCTAATTTGCCATTGATGACTCTATATGGTTATTTACCTTCGGTATTTTTTTTCTTAAATATTCAGATTGATTTTATTCACCGTAATCTTTCTCCTTGTTTTATTTTTCTTACTTCATGTCCTGGGCGGGATCTGTCTGGTTTAATATATTATTGAAGGCACTTTGTTATTAATTTCCTTGTATGAAAAGTGGCCTATGAACGACGATTGACGCCCACTACTGGTTTCCCTCTGTGCCCGTCGACAGAAGCCACCAGTTGCCCCCGCCAAGCCAGCCGCCACCAAAGCAACAGCAAAGTCTCGCCTGGCTGCTGCAAAAGCCGCCATGAAAGCCAGACAGCAGGCAGCCGAGGCAGAGAACGCTGTGAGGGCTGCCGGCGACGCCGCAGAGGAACCAGGGCCGAGCTCTGGGGATCGGTGTTCCCCATCAGCAGCTCGGCTCACTGACACAGTGGCGCTGGACGGCGGCGTCCTCCAGGTGGAGTGTCCCACCAAAGCGCCAGGTGAGGGACACGCGTCCCTACTCAGTTGTAAATTGGTTGACGGCGCCAGTGTGTTGAACTCTGTTTGTCTGCAGGTTCTGTGAGAAGATCCAGCCGCCTGAGTGCTGCCGTGCTGCCCCAGGCTTCTCCCAGCGCCAGCTGCCTCTCCCCCAGAAGAGTCACTCGACGCTCCCTTGCAGTGGCCCACACCCCCGTTCAGACCCCCGTCCAGCCCAGCCACAGTCCCGCCCTCCATCTCAAACACACCCCCAGGAACACACCAAAGTGTGTCACGCCTCAGCCTTCGCAGAACAGAGTCGTCTCCCTGTGTTCCTCCGCTGTCCAGGAGCTTCCCTCCGACACCACCCAGACTGACGTCGGCACACGCGTACCTGAGCACTCGGCTCCCTCCATCTGCGTCGTCCAGGAGGAAGACGAGCCAGCTGACGGCATCAGGGACGACCCCCCTCTCTCCCCATGCAGATCTCCCTCCCTCCTCGTGGCGGCTGAGGTCCCGTCCGGCCTGAGTTTCACGCTGTCGCCCACAGCATCTCCCCACCAGCTTCGCCTCTCCTCCTCTGCTGTGATGTGCTCCCCATCTGTCCCAAGCCTGATGAAGGCTCAAAAGTCCGTGTGTGATACACCAGACAGCTCCGTTGTCGAGGTAAAGAAAAGGAGTTTATTCAAAGTTCTTAGGAGAAGATGATGATGATGATAATACACGTTTTTTTTACAGGAAATTCCAGGGTTGGACTTTGAGCGTTACCTCCAGCCTTCACAGAGATGCAGCCTGTCACCTGAGACAGTTGCCATAGAGACAACGCTATCACCCATGGCAGTGGAGATGGAGAGTCCCAGGGGTCAGCAGGAAGCAGGTACTGAAGGCTTTGACACATCCGGTGCTGTGTACAACTGGGTTCAGTATCTTTACCACAGGAGTTGGTGAAGCTGTAGGATTGAATTTCAGGGTTGTATAGAAACGGGCTCACTGAGCTGTCGTCTCCTCTCCTCTCCCCTCACCAGCACCAGCAGCAGCATCCTCAGCGTTCACCCTGCAGTCACCTCAGGTTCAACTTTTCTCCTCTTCATTCTTCTATTTCTTCTCGCCACACATCACTGTCTGTGTTGCAGCCGTCAGTGCTGAGTCATCTCACCGTTGTTCTTGTTTTAGGCCCAAACGGCACAATCTTCACTGCTCCTCTTCACCCCGAACCCCAAGGACCGGATACGCCAGTCTGCGTGTCCAACTGACCTCATGGTCTTCACCCCTCCCCTCTAATGACAAAAAATATTTTCCAAGAGCTTGTATTTTTTATTACTTTTAGTTCATCTGTTTTTAGGTTGCTGCAAATTACATAGAGGAGGCTCCAATTAAAGTTCTTGTTTCAACAAGTAAACCGGCCTGAAGTCGTCATTTATACATCCAGTACTTCTGTGCATCGTCTCTGCTCACGGACCATCCTGACCATCCTGACTATTCAGCCCCGTGACATCAGGCGTCGTCATCCCGGCTACCTGTAACACCACACACACACACACACACACACACACACCACCACTCTGTCTGAGCTCAGTTGTAGCACCACAGAAGGAAATGCTGCCGCTAAAGCTGTGATGGTTCAAACAAACTAAACAAATGAAATTTTGGGAGGTGAGTGCCCCCTGGTGGCAGCCCTTGTAAATGTACAGTTGTATTGGTAAACTGTGTGTGTGTGTCATAAGGCTGCACAAGAACCTGCTGCATTACTTCTTTGTTCATGATTCTGGTCACAAGCTGGTGATGGTCAAACGCAGGACAGAACTTTTTTTTGAAGAAGAGGTGGATCCTCTGCAGTTCATCATCGAAGTCCTCTTGTCCTGTGTGCTCTGGAAAAAAACAATACACATTTGATCAAGTACTATCTGCTATAGTACTTTATAAAATAAACCACAGGAGCTTTTCAGCTGTGTGGTTTTCAGAGAAGTGCACTATGTTGTGTGTGTGTGTGTGTGTGTGTGTGTGCGTATTGAGAAAACAAACCTTCACACGTAGACGGTGCAGGAACAGCAGCGTTGTGATCTGATTGTTGACTTTCCTCTTTGACAACAGCACTTTGCTCTGGTGTGTTCCTGGATGTCTCTTCCTGAATATATGATGTATATGTACATGTTGGACATTGAATTACGTTTTGTTTCACAATAACACCCTGACATGTTACCAACCTCTACTGGAGCGTTACTGCAGATGTTAGGAGTGATGGAGGGGTCCACTGGATCTGCCACCTTCAGAGAAGGTGTGAGATCACAGTGTGAGATGTTTACAGACGGATATGATGAAAGTGGAAAAGATCGGAGCACCTCAGGTGGGCTGGTTGTCGTCTGCACGGTGTTCTCACTGTCCTCCGTAGAAGCATCCCTCTCTGTCTCTCTCTTTGAGCTGGAAGAACACCCGTGCTCCTCAGGGCCTTCAAAAATCTCAGCACAGCCCATTAGTGCCTCAAAGAACTCCAGGAACGTAATCTACAAAAAGAGCAGTAAAGGCAGGTTGATCTCAAGAGGGGGGATGAGAACAGATTAGTACGCTGGTGAGCAGACCTGCAGTTCCATGCTGCAGGTCTGGTGAGTGAGCTGAGGACTCTCTGCATTGATGATCTCCAACAACTTCACTGCCGTCAGCTTGTTGTCCAGAAGACGGAGATCCTGGCAGCAGGTGAAGAAAGTCAAAATACTTAATCCTGTGTCACGTCGTCACGTCGTGTGTTTACACACTCTCAATATGAATTACTTCTTGTGTGCAGTTTTATATGTTGCTGCAGCATATGTGAAGTCTTAACTCTGATTAAATTGAAAAAAAAAAAAAAAAAACATTGAGTGTGATGACATGTAACATTTTCTTACTTTGAACATCCACAGCACGTCCCGGCAGGTCATGAGCCAATCAACGCCTGGGGCTGCGACTGTACTGCAGTAAACCTGATACACTTCCCAGCATTTCATGAAGTAGCTCCGAACCACCGGTGCACGTTCTGGCTGCCTGAACAGGAAACCTGGATCAACGCAGGTATGAGCACATTACGCACTTTAGAGCTGAATGAGGCCGACTGAGGTCAGCGATAAACACAAAGCTACTGAGTGACAGTCTGTACTTCATCATTAAACGTGTGATAACACAGGTCGGTGTGTGTGTGTGTGTGTGTTAAGATCATACTGTCGTCACCTTTTACAGACTTGGCATTTGGAAAGATGTTGTCTGCCAGCAGTTTGGAAAAGCAGGCAGCCAGCAGGTGTTTCTGTGACCTGTAAGAATATTAAAAATACATAAATTACAGGAAAGTGAAGATATTTGTATATAAAAACTGTAATAAACAATAATAATGATTGATTTTTCGTTATCAACAACAACAATAATAATAATAATCTAATATTCCTTCCTTACGTCATAGCTTTCTGGTAAATGTGGTACGCTATGATCACCAGGCAGCTCAGGAGCCTGCAAAGCAGCATGGGAGTGAAAGGCGAGTGAATCTCTGCTGGGTTGGCGTCATCTGAGACGAGAACAGAGAAAAGCATCTGCGCATGAACACAACGTGAGGTGGATCGAGGTTCTAGGAGGAGCTGGAGGTGCCTGCTCTTCTCACCTCTTAGTAAACAGTCCAGCTGCGCCAGAGTGACGCCATGATGGTGGATGTAACAGTCCTTGAGCAGACGCCAGAGCTGCATGCGACACAGCAGGAACTGGTGATCTGGGGTCTCAGCTCGGCCCAGTTGGCTGTAGAATCTATAGATGGACCTGAGCTCCTTGTTGTGCCTCAGCACCACAAACTCCACCTGGCACATGTGGGTGGAGAAACAGGGGCAGATACAGGGACCAGCGCTGGAGAGTTACTTTGGAAACAGTTAACAAGTTAGTTACAAAGTAACACAACTTCAAACCTTTGATGACTTGAATGTTCTCAACTGTTTCATACATGGATGCTGAGATGAGTTTGAACTTACAGTACAATTCAACACTGATGACTGTCAAACCCCTTTAAAATTGTTCAACATCAACTAATTATATTTTATATAATTTACAATTTAATATTGTATTTTTTTATATTTCTATTTTTTATATATGAATTATAATATTACAACACAAAATCAGGACATGAAATGATAGTTTTTATTTTTAATTAAAAATAGTTTAATTATAGTAAACTTAGTTTACAGACATGTAGTATATATACTATATCTAATGTTATATTTCATATAGTACAATTCCATAAGTAACTCAATTAATGACATAATTAAGTTTATTTTGTAATAAACTGGTCGCTGGTCAGAACATGGGCAAGGTGCAGACGAGGATGTAGTGAAGCAAACTGACCTGTTGGTGCTCAGAGCCCCGTGTTGTCTCTGGGACTTTCTCCAGGAGACACTGAATGTTCACAGCCATGTCTGGTCCCAGGGAGGTAGCACCCTCAGCCGGTATGGGACGAAGACCTGACAAGACAGAAAAATGTGAAGAAAAATGTCTCTGGTCTCTCATCTCTCTGAGACTGAGTTTGTACCGTGTGGATTGTTTCCGCTCCCGCTGGGTTTTATCATCTGATCATCCACAAACTCAACCTCGCTGACGTGGCCGTCCTTGAAGGTGAATTTTCCCTGTGACACACGTGAAACGATCACGTTTGAGTCTTTCTGCACATTGTACAATCTTACGCCACAACTCAAGGAATGCTTATTTGTAGACTGTGCAAAGGAAAACTCATTACTACTTCTGTTCAGATGTAAAAACACTTCAAGTAGCTCCTCCACTCTTCTATTTTGTACATAATATTCTTTTTACTCTATTTCTTTATATTGTAAGTTATGTAGATAATGTGTTATTCCTTCTTGTACTATGTAGAGATGATCCTATTGTATTCTACTCTATTCTGTTCTATCTATCTAAAGCATCAACACATCCCAAGGCTGCTGCAGGACAAGAAATGAGAAATAATCAGAGATAATACTCATCCAACCAACCTGCCCGTGTTTTTTATTGTATCTCCATCCACCTTCGTACACGGCCCCGCCCACGTAGTAAAAGGTTCCCTGGCCGTGTCTCTGACCCTGAACAAACTCCCCCGTGTACTGGTTGTTCTGGCAGTATTGGTATAGTTCCATTTTCCTGAGGATCCAGACATGTGTGCCTCTCCCATGCTTGTATGACATAAACATACTTATACGTCTACAGCACCGTTTACTGAGCAGATCAGGGGATTGTCCTCCCATTACAACGTCTGCTTCCATACCTGGACTCCATCCTGCCACTGGCCAACGTACTGCTGCCCCAGTCTGAGCCACCTCATCGTGCCCTCGCCATGTCTCCTGTTGTTCTTCCACTCACCAGCGTAAATGTCTCCAGAGGGGTAACTGGCAGGAGACAGACAGACGTCATGTCTTCCACTGCAGATCCAAACCGACCCAGGGTCACCAGCACACGTACCATCTCACCCCCCATCCGTCTCTGCTGTTCATCACCCAGTCTCCCTTGTACCAAGAGCTCTTCTCCTCGTTATAATACACTGCACCCTGATAGGAAGACAAACCTGTCATTACAGTTCATGAACACTTTATAGACGACAAACCAACTCTGTCTATCCAGTATCTAACACATGTGTATATATACACAGAATATATAATAAGATATATAGCTATATAAGATATCTTACTTTAATTTTTAATAACAAAATGAGACATTTTATAACCGTTCTAACTCTCTGGAGTTGACATTTTGAATCTCCAGGTATTTCAGTGAGTGCCCTGTCAAGGGATAGATCACATCGGTGTCGTGAAGTGGTGGATCGTACCGTCCCGTGTCTCTTGCTGTGATACCACTGGCCGCTGTACGACTCTCCGGCACACCTGAAGGTTCCTTTTCCATGTCGTACGCCGTTGTACACGTCTCCCCTGTAAGAGCTGCCGTCTGGCCAGGAGTACGTGCCCTGTCCAGTGGGTATGTTCTGCACAAACTCCCCCTTTTAGATCAGACAGTTCAATTCAGGATTTGAGATGTTCCTTATCTGGATCTAAACACAGAAAACATGTTTAGATCCGTGCTGACACATGATTGTGTTTGTCTTTTCAATGTTTTTATTCTACCTCATATCTGACCCCGCTGGCCCATGTCAAGACTCCAGGTCCCTCCATACGCCCCTTGGAAAACATGCCCTTAAACACACAAAGCACTGACTTTATGATTCTATTCAAAGAACAATATTTATTCTTGGCACATACTACATATGTAATATATGACACAATAATACGAATAAAAAGAAGAATATTTGTCGCTAATTTAGTGTGTTTGCATGTGGTGTGTGTTTTCTGACTTTAAATATACCTTGAACTCGTGACCTCCTTCAAACCACACAGCCCCTTCTCCATCAAACTGTCCTTCGCTGGTTTCTCCTTCATATCTGACAGGAAACACCAGTTTACACTCGTACACCCGTCACTGTTTGCCCTGTTGGAAGGAGTGTTTACCTCTGGACAGTCAAGTTGTAAAGCTGCGGGAGTTCATGTTCCTCATCGTCACATTCGCCTGTTTGGTCCGAAGCTGCTGAATCTGTCTCCAAACCGGAAGTGCAGCTCGATAAATCGGTTTGGTCTCTGTCCGGAAGCTCCTGGGACATTTCTTCTGATTGTCGAGCGCTGTCCTTTGTAACACGTTGTTTCAAATGTTTCTTGTGGTGATGGCCGTCTCCGGTAAACGTTTCTTTTCCCCGTGAACCACTGCTTCAAAGTTTTGCTTCGGTGCGTGGAAAGTCACGTGACGATTGATCAGCTCGATGAAATGGTTCGATGCTGTCTCGTTGCTTCATTTGAACATCTCGACATCTTATTGTCGTTTTCGGAGTTTGTCTTGGTCTCCATGGCAACGATGGGATGCACTACGGCAAACGTATTCAGTCAGAAAGGACATTTTGACTTCAGTTCTTGTTCAAGGTTGGGCCAAATCAGCTTGAACAGAAAAAAAGAAGACTTGAAGTCTTCTTTTTTATCTTGTTCCCACAGGATGGTTGTTTTTATTTTAAACTTTGAGACAGCTCCATCCAGCAGTGGGTCCCTGGTATATGGTACCCACAGATGGATTATCCTGTGGGCACAAGATTTAAAAAAAAAGGGGGGGGGGGCTTTAGGGGCTTTATCTCCATCCAAGGGAGTCACATTAGCCATTTTCTACAAGGTCTCTGTTTAGCACCTCAGCAGTTTGAAAAAACAGACACTGATGCTACACATGATGCGTTAAACGTCATTTATTCACGATTACAAAGCAATCAAAGTTAAAAACAACATATCCATTTGTTAGAAAGAAACAATAATCATAAAAAAAATGTGAACAGCTGTGTTCGTGGTCTGGACTCCATTTATGAGTAGATCAACACAGTTATGCCAGAATTACCAGATTAAGTCAACACACATTGCGCCGGTGTGACATCCTCAAAGGTTCCTGAACGCATCAGTCTGGTGAGATCATGTCCAGGTTGGCCAGGTGTCTCATGGTGGGCCGGCCATGAGGACAGTTCCAGGGCTGCTCAATCTCTCCCATGTGAACCACCAGTTTCTTCATCTCGCTGACACTCAGAGCAGTGCCAATCATCACCTGAGGAACACAACAGATACAAACTTCACATCTGAAGTCTCATCTATTTCACGTCTCCGTCGTTTCGGATCAACCCACAGATTTGCGACAAGATCTGGAGGCGAACATCTGCCTGACGCGGGATGGTCGGCACATGACTCCGGGGCTGTCACTCAGCATGAAGATGAGCTCCTCAATGTCCGCCGGACCGAACGTCCAGTTCTTACTGGTGGGCAGAGATACCAGCTTCACCCGCTCCATCACCTGAGCTGCATCCACAGTACAACAGTGGGTTTAGTGCGTGCCGGTGATGTGTGTGGAGATTACGTCGTAGAGTTCGTACCATCCTCATCAACCAGGAATTCAAAGCCATTCTTTCTGAAAATCTCAATGTTTTCCATTAAAACGCTCTCGCTGACAGCAGTGAGGTGAAGCTTCTGAGGACTGCAAAAACAAAACAACAACAAAAAGGTAAACAAAAAGATGTACATGTCATCATATGCTATTTATTTCTTACACAATAAGCTTCTGTCCTTGGAGCACTGTGTGCTGCTGCAGCATCTCAAAGTTGTATTTCTCATCTGTGGCGTGCTGGTCGATCATGAAGATGTCAGAGTTCAGTCTGGTGATGATGAAGCCCAGGTTAAACTGTCCGACGATCTCCATCTCTTTGAACATGTCCTTACTGTCATGGAGACAAACAGATCATTCATCGTTCGGTCTGTCCTCCCGTCTGCCCACAGAGAATCGGGACGTTACTCAGAGACGCACGTATTTAATAAACGACAGTGTGGTTTAGAGAACAGCCTTCAGTAGGATAAGTAGCTGCATGTGGTCGTCAACGGAGGATATACTACCTGATCTCTTTCTTAAGCTCCTCCTCTGCACTTTGGTTTTCTCCTGGGTTGATTTTGGCCCTGAAGCGTCGGTAGCACAACTCCCCATTGGCCCTTTGTCTCTTCTGCTCCTGTATCCTCCTCATCTTTGCTGCCAGCTCCGGTAAAGAGAACTGGAGGGGCACCGCCCTTCTCTGTAAGCAGACTGGAGCGTCCACTGACGAGGGTCTGAGCTCTGTGGGCAAACCTGGATCGTCTTTTCTGGCTCGTTTGGCATCGGGACTCACACAGCAGGGCTGCTTGTAAGTGCTCTGTTCTGTTTGCAACCTTGGCTCTTCGCTAATGGGATTTTTGTCTGATGGCTCTGCCAATATTTCCTTTTTCACAGTGGCTTTGTCGGTTAAGCGTTCTGGAGAGTCTGGGCCAGAGCACGGCCTGTTTGCTTCTGTAGCAGAGTCACAACTCGAGAGAGCAACGTGCTTTTTAGAGTCTGTATCCAAGCATGACACACTGCCATACCTGAACCCATCCAGCACCGAGCGTCCTCCTGGGGAGCGTGTAGTTAACTCTCTTTTCATACTCGAGCTACAGGTGGGAGGTTTCCCCTTGAAGAAGGACTGGAGTGTTTTCTGAGCTGGGCCACTGCTGCTGGCTTTGACGGCAGAAGAACTGTGGTGACTTGAAAAAGCAGCCTTCAGGTTGGCCAGGTTGAGGGAAGGCTTTGGGCACGGGATTATCGCTGGCTCCATGTCGTCTACAGAGTCTGGTATGTTCTCATCGGATGGAACGACCTGATGGCGCTCAGGTTCTGATGGTGGAACTGCAGAGAGATGTTGAACAAATATCTGAATATGCCACTGATGTATAACTGTTTATACGCTGATTAAATACATCTCGTCTGCTCTTACTGATGCTGGCCTTAGGGGTGAAGTTCAGGCTGATTTTATTGACTCCAGCCTCAAACATGCTGATGAGAGACGTTTTAACAATCGCCAACAAGAGTTTCTCTTCTTGGAGGAAGATCTGTCGCTTGTCTGGAGTTACATTCACATCCACACACTCTGAAATAACAAAGTAAAAACACGAGTAGAACAAGAACTGCTCTGTTTTTCAAACATTTTTCTTAGAGGTACTTTTCTTACCTGATGCAACAGCTATGTTCAAGGCAACGAACGGATACTGATGTCTGTTGTACATATGATAGACTTCATTCACGAGTTTGGTCACCTGCAAGGCGCCAAGCAGCAAAGGTCAGGCTGGAAATACAGAACTTTGACTCAGATTTTCCTCCACGAGTTACCTTCAGGGGATCACATGGTCGGTTGTTGATGAAAAAGAACTGCCTGTCTGTGGCGCTTCTCCCAACACCATGTTCCCCCCGGGACACAAAACCTGTGATGCTGCCGCCAGAAGGTTTTCCCCATCGACATTATGTTGCTTTTTCTACACAGGAGTCCAGCTTAAATGATCCTAAATGGTGTTACTCACGTAAAAAGCTGTTCAGGTAGTTCTGCATCCTTGAGTCCATAATCCTCCAGAACATTTTCTGATGGGGGCAGTTGATGAAAAGCCAGAAGACTCTGCAGCTACAAGAAACATATGACACAGAACTGAGAGGAAAGCTTGAAATGAAGAGAGAGAAATGAAGTCTCCATATATATTTTCTGTTACAATTATTCAACGTACAGAGGTTTATCAGAGGCAACTGGACTAGTGAAGGTGAAATGGATGGAGTCCACTGATAAACCTCGGTGTGACTGCGTCTGGACACATCATGACCTGGTGTGGTGAGCTGATTACAACTTGTAGGACCTTTTGGCCTCAAAGAATTCATGAAACACCAATTAGATGAAGAGGCAGATTAATTGTTGATGTATTCCAGAACAGTCAAAACAAGAATGAACAGTGACCAGTGTTTTATTCCAACCTGTTTCGGTCCAAATATAGCTCCTATGTTGTCTCTCATATTGTGGCTGCCACTTGTGCTCACAACTGTGCTGCGCTTTCCCTGCCCAGTTTGGTTGGTGCAAGTTATCCTCACTCCTGAGGAGACGATACAGTAGGACTGCAGGACATGGATCATCTTGGTGTACTCCTGAAAGAACAATAGTGTGTTGAGTCAACCTTTAATGACAAAAACGGATGTTTGGAAGAAAAGTATTTGATGTTAAAGTTCATTCATAAAGACGGGGAAGGACTCGTCCAGGTTGTACCCCGCCGTCCGTCCGTTGACAGCTGGAATCGGCTCCAGTACACCCGTTACCCGTAACCGGAGCAAGCATTTCATATTCCATCATTCCATCATTTCATAATCAGTGTAAGACCAGTTCCCTTCCCTTCCAGACCTTCTTTATATTGCGCTGAAACTCCTTGTGTCGGACAGGCAGAGTGTAGAAGAGCTGCTGCAGGCTGACAGTGGTGCCCTGCTGCCGGGGTTGAGGTAGTCGCTGAGTCAGGTGACCTTTGTGGTCAAACACCAGCTTGGTCCCCACCTGGCTGGATTCATGGCACGTCACCACACTCAAGTCACTGGAGCAGGGGATTCAAGGAATTTACCGTAGCAGATCAGGTCTTTGAGGTTGGGTGAAGAATGAATGTGTCTGTTGCTGCACTTTACCTCAGAGCACATAAAGAGCTGAGGGCTTCGCCTCTGAAGCCAAATGTTTCCACATGAATGAGATCGGAGAAATCCTTCAGCTTCGATGTGTGATGTTTCAAGGCTGCAGGTCAGAAGATGTTTCACTAAGTCAAAATGACGAGTCAACCGACAGTAGACCTGACTGACGCTTACTCAATCCTTCAAAGTTGGCCTCTTCTACTCCTTTGCCGTTGTCAGAAACTTCCACTACATCTGCTCCGTACTCCTTCAGTTTGACATCTGGAACATCCAACGAAGTGAACGAGATGGTTGAGACCTTAGGACCACCCCTAAGCTAATAACACTGGAGTACTGTACAAGTAACGCTAAAATGGAGGATGGGACTGTTATTTAAGTGTTTTCTTACCAACACTGGTGGCTCCAGCGTCAATGCTGTTCTCCACCAGCTCTTTGACTGCAGTGGCCAAAGTCAGCACCACCTGTCCAGAGCAGATCTGATGGACCGAGTGCTTGTCAATGGCCCTGATGGCTCCAGCAGGTTCAGAGCTGCTGAAAACACAACAAGGTCTTCGTGAAAATGACTTTATCACCTTTGGTCAGTGTGACAGGAAACAAGGCAATACATCAGCATGGACTAAGTCTACGTGTTAGCCATTGTGTCCAAAACATCTCCAGTGAAATGAAACCAATGACTAGGCGACTTACCAGGTATCAGACATCTTCAGGGGCTGAAAGAAGTCAAAAGGCAGAAGTCACTTATGTCCTGCGAGTTTCATGTCTGACTTTATTTAAGACGAAGACAGGACGGGACACAACAGGCACCTAGGCTTTATAAAACCCACAGCAGGCATTCATAGGTTTCACTATATTGAAAGGATATCAGCATAAGAATGTCCTATCACGATGTAAACATTAAATGAACCATACTGCCGCGCGGAGTGCGCAGAATGCTCACGAGAATCACCAATGCGCAGAGTTGCGCATTTTGAAAGATAAAAAGGTGTAATAAAAACGCGGAATGAGAACGGTAACTGTCGATGTGAATACGAAACATACGCGTGGAAAAGAGGAATAAACAACAATCATTGCACATAAAGAACTGATTTTCAAAGAGGAAATGTTGCAATACGTTAGACAAGTAAGGGGTTATGGAGCAAGTGCGACTATCCCCAACTATATGAAACGAAAAACCCCACTGTTGTTGTAGTAAACTCAGTAGTAATAATATTGATGTCAACTTTCAGTCATATGAAATAAATATAATCGTGAATTATTGTGACCTGGTCAAAAAAAACGTTTTTTCATCAACTAAATCTTTTTGTTTCATAGAACGCACTGTCAGTCAGTCCCTCCACGTCGTTTCAATGATGGCGTCAGATCGGAACGGACTCATGTGGGATCTATCTGTCGGTTACGCACTGAAACTGATGTGAACCACGTTACTAACTGCCAAGACGTATACGATTACAGTCGAAGTATGGGGTAGCTTTTATAAGTAGTTTGTTTCCTTTGCCTAGTTATCGACATTCAAAATGAACAGTTGTCCGTCCAACAACGAGCCCCTATGGTCGGAGGACAGTTCTGGACGTAGCAGTAACGTTCACATCGGTCAGCTGTTGGTCCGTAGTAAACTGAATCCCAGCAGGAGTCGTGAAGTCAGCCTGTTACATTTGGCAGGTGAAGAGGACGAAGATGTTCAGTTTGACAGTAAGCAGTGTGTGTCCTCCTGCTGCTCAGTGTACCTTAACGAGTTCACCCCACAATCCAAGTGAAGTCCCTGTCCAGTATTAATGCACGTTTATGCTAGCAGCTAGCTTCACTTTGGAAGATGTTAAAACTGTTTTCTGTCTTTAGTAAATGATTACCGACGTGTTAAGTCCTAAACACATATTTAGAATAGTTTCAATCTGTGTGCTAAACATGTTGGGGATGTCAAATTCATTCATGGGAATATCATAATATGACTGATGTCACATGTTCACAAATATGACAACTGATTTGCATGTTTGCTTTAATATAATAATTGTATGCTTTTATTTCAATAATATTCATACTTACCAGATTTCTAGGCATTCATTCATTCATTCTAAAATTCATCAATTACTAACTGTCTGCAATGTTTCATAATGGCATTATATTTCTGTACTTTTACATTTTCCAGCCCTGTTCTATTATGTTCATACAGTCATGACAAATGTGAGAAGTCAAGGAATTTTAAAATAAACCATTTAGAACATTTAGAAATTAACAAAGCTTTGAAAATCTTGAAAAATGAAATGAAATGTGACACGTCTTATTGTACAAGCAAACTACATTTTATTATTTGTAATTATGAATTAATTAACATACTATATCTGAAGATTTGTCCATTGTTTGGAAATGAAGTTTTCTGTCACCGGTGCTATGTTATGTTCCTGGAGAGGACGTGGAGGTGCATTGTTTGTGATTCTGATACAAGCAGTGGCGTCGATTGGTGGGAACCCTGGTGCGCACTGGAACCAGTAGATAAACATTTTGCTGTGCACGCCCCCCTTATGTAGAAAGAAGATGAGCATTTTTGCCTTGATAGTGAACAGAATAATCATTACTACACCTCCAGGGTGCTGGGTGCCGGGTGCTGGATGCTGTGTGATCAGTGTTTATATAGAGAAAAATGGACCTAGGAGAGAAAAACATTGTAGAAATGATAGCAAAAGTAATTGAAGAAGGTAAGTAGACAGTCGGAACATTGTTGAATGAGGGTGATTGAATTGGAGTTGAAAAAATGTGTAGTTTGGGCCGTTAAAGTGCTGTTTTCATTTCATTTTCATTTTGCAAATTGATATGAAAGCAAACCTCATGGTCATGATGACCTGGAGTCTTTTACTAATTATTTCACCACTGCTGCTTCCACTTCTTCTCCTTCTGTTTGTGTATCCAGCTTCTGACACAGATAATAATCGTGAAGTGTTGATGGCTGGTCGACATTACCCCTCCATCCAAGAGTTTGCATCAGCAATCCCCAACCATCTTCTCCTGGGGTCACTGCTGGAGCACCTGTGCTTCGTCTACGAGAGTAATCCAGCGCGCTCTCGTACGCTATTTAAAGGTAGATTCTGGAAGGTTACATTTCAATTGTTTGGGAGAATTATAGCTGAAAACAGTCAAAAATGCCACATACATGTTTGCTCCCAGTGTCAGATGACTTATTGTGACAAACTCCTAATTCAGGCATAAATGTTGTGTTTGTCCCACTGTTAGTCATCGGCCAGCGTTTAGCTGCTATGAACCTACTTTCACCTTTAGCCATAAGTGATGAGTTCAGCACCGTCAGACTGCAGCACAACCGAGCTTTTACAGAGCTGCTCCATGCTGCCAGCTCCTCACTGTACCCACAGGTAACAACCATTGTGCCACTCGGGTGCTTTTTCAATCATTAGTAGTTGGAATATTTCCGTATTTACATTTAATTATCAACTATCCAGTTTGTAATGATAATAATTATGATTTGTTTCTGTTTTTCAAGACAAAAGATGCTAATATGACAAAATGTTTCATATCAGTCTTGTCATTTCCATAATATGGTTTTAATACTGATTTTATCCTGATGTGAATCTCCAGGGGCAGCAACTTCACAGCTCAAACACACACAATCCTGTTGTCAGGTACAGTCCACTTTCTTCACTGTTTTTTGGAAATTACATTTAAAGTGATGGGTTAGTTACTGCCTCAGGTTTAAAGTCTGTTATTTGTTGTTTCTCCTTTTCCCAGGCCAAAGGAAGGATTGTTTCAGGCACAGACGTCTCGTTATCTTAGTGAGTTTGAAGAAGTCTGTCGACTTGGAAAAGGCTCATATGGACAGGTTTTTAAGGTATTTTCCTGTCTTACTGTTATTCTGGTTCAGCAAGGTACTTAAAAAAAGTAGACTAGAGTCACTCAACATGATTATGTTTGCAGGTTTTGAACAAACTGGATGGACAGCACTACGCTGTGAAGAAGATTCTCATTAAAAATGTCTCCAAGGATGACTGCATGAAGGTGGGCCACCGGTGTTGTCTGAAATATAGAAATATCTACACCCCTACTGTAACACATTGTGCTGTTGGGGATGTTGCTGCAGGTCCTCAGAGAAGTCAAAGTGCTGTCCAGCTTGCAGCATGTCAATGTGGTTGGCTATCACACAGCGTGGATGGAACATGTGCAGCCCGCAGCCTGTGAGTGTTAAAAAACCTTCTTGAGACGAAACAGCTGAAGTCAGTGCAAACGTTATGGCGCGTTCCAGTTATGTCGGATGTCTGTGTTCTTATCTGGCGATTATGTGAAGGCCTTAATGAATCAGCCTTAATTTCTGTGTAAAAAACAACTTCAACGTTCATCATAACGTCGGTCGGAAAAAAGTTCTTATGAAAAACAACATACTACACAGTATTCCACTTCCAACATAACCGTAACAACAAACGACCGAAATACTACAAAACAGTGAGAACACCGTTTATACTGACAGATAATATGGTGCACCTCTATATTGAATTCTGAACTTGGGTTCAACTCCTCTGAGATGGACCAATGTCCAAGTTGGATATCCCTGGTTAGGAGGGTGTTCTGTTTGGCAACTTCCTGTCTGCAGTTCAGAATATGACTCATATACCGACTCGGACAGCAACTGGAGGCTCTGCTGATGTGAAATGTCTCTTCTGCAGATCCTGAGTCACTCCTGCCTGCACTCGAATCACATGAACAACAAGACATGTAAGAGACACTAAAAACGTTTTTTTACGCAAAAATTGTTACTGCTGCTGGTTTTAAAGGGACGGCACAATGAAAAAAACAATTTCTCCTATGTGTGTGAGTTTAGAGTTGACATTTTAAATTGTGTGTGCCCACAAAGGTTCAATACAACCTAAACCTTTTTGTCCCAATTTTAGCAGCAAAAAATATATAAAAACAGAAAAAAAGATACACACACACACGTAAACAATATGAAGGAGTATCCATCCTAGATAAATCAGCACCTGAGTACCATAAGAACTATTGCACAATGTGCAATACACTATTGTTTTTTACCTGATGTTATTGCACTTCTTAAAATTCTGCTGTCCTCTTCTTAGACCTGACGAGAGCCCCGACAGCAGCAGCAGCAGCAGCAGCTCCTCTATAGTTTTTCAAAGTGCCAGTCAACCCCAGACAGACTCATTAACAAGCGCCTCAGTGTTTCCAAAGAGCAACCTGCCTTTCAGCGCTTTAGTCCCCACACACGACCGGGGCCAGGTCGTCTGTCCCAAAACTATGAGGCGCATTCCTGAGAACTACGTCCCATGTGTGTTCCTGGGAAAGCAAGGACCCTTGAAAGGCTCCAAATGTCCCGCGGTTGGTTTGGACGCGGCCATGCTGTTTGAAGAGGAGTCCAACGGAAATAGCCTCGAGCTGGACCGCAGCTCTTGTGTGGAAAAGGAGTTTCAGCAGCCGACTGACAAGTGCATCGCGAAACCGTCGAAAGAGGTCGGTGCTGTAGGAGGCTGTCAGCGTCTATCAGGAGAAACAGTTGCCCACATCATTTCTTTTCAAAACTCTGTATGTGGCGTAGAGAGACCTTACTTATTGTGCCACTTTTTGTTCAGGTACACTTCCACCTGATGCTCTACATCCAGATGCAGCTGTGTGAGCGCTCACTGAAGGACTGGATAACTGAGAGGAACACCAAGGAAGAGCAAGTCTTCACATGTAAATACTAGATTTGTAAAACTATATATATATATTTGAAAGCATGTGCGCTTGTAATGCTAAACGTATATTTTACTTGGATTATGCCACGTTTGCCTGAGCTGTGTGATTGTATGTTTCTATTTTCAGGTCCTTACGACCGCGTCGAAACTGAACACACCGTCAGCCTCCTGCGAAATATACTTGAAGGGGTGGAGTACATTCACTCCAGGGGAATCATGCACCGAGACCTGAAGGTAACATGCTTTTTACACATATGATCAGCGTGTTTGACATCTTTATCAGGTTTACCAAAGTGGGTTTTGCTGTCCCACGTCTGCATTGACATACGGGTGTCAACTTGTAGTGGTAGTAAGTGCTTCATTAAAGGAATCCAGCTCATCATCACTCACAAAGGAGATGTTGTGTGTATTGTCCCAGTGATTAAATACAAAGTCATAAAGTCTCTCAGGCAGTATTTGTGTCAGCTCTTTCTTCCGACCTTGACTATACTTTAGATATATATCAGCCTTACAGATGTTCTGAAGTCGCCTAGGCTGCTGAATGAGTTGCAGGAATTGGTCTCGCTGCTTGAAGAAACATGGCAGTGTCAGTGTTTTGGGCAGGTGGCCGTCCAGGTTGTGGAGAGTTAGCGGGGAGGTCAGGATGAGGAGTTTCTCCAGGAGAAAGCTGTTGCTTACATTCGGCCTGTGGTCCAGGAACAGGAACAGACCGTTTTCCCCAGACTTGCTCAGCTTATTGACGTTTGCTCCGGATGTCAGCAGCAGGTCCACTAGTTCTGTGTTGCCCAAACTACACGCCTCATGTAAAGGCGTCCTCCCAACATGATTCACAGCATTGGGATCGGCCCCCTGCTTCAACAGATGACAGACACAGTCCATGGCTTCTTCCTGCACTTCTCTGGTCATAGCCATGGATAGAACAGCAAGGTGCAGAGGAGTATTCCCAGAATGCATCACTCCCTAAAAAGTCCAAAAACCTGTCAACTCTCAATGTTTGATTTGAAATGTGCAACAGAAGAGAAACATCACTCACCTTGTTGATATCTGCTCCCTGATGGAGCAAGCAGACTAGAATGTCCTTCTGGAGGATGCCGGCGGCCATGTGCAGCGGCGTCATTCCAGCGCCGTCCACAGCATCGACATCAGCACCATAGCTGGTGAGAATTCGGACAGCAGCCGGAGCCTTGTAGCTTACACACAGATGGAGAGCTGTCAGACGGCGTGGTCCCTCCATCTAGAGCGGAGCGCGAAAAAACACACAACTGATGAAAATGAAGTAAAAGAACTGTAGAAGAACATTTGAAACCACTCCTGTTTATTTATTTACTTAATAGATTAAAATAGTGTAAGACACATCAATACAGAACCTCAGGTTACTTTAGTACGTTGATTTTTTAAAAACTGTGTCTTTTTTGCTATTATTATTTTGAAGTTATTTGTTTTTACTGTTGAATTTCATTTTTTCAAATTGAATATAATGTAATTTTCCATTGGCATTGCTTGTTGAATGTGATTGATAGGAGCTCAGATAAGCAGAGGAAATGTGCTTGGACATAGTTTAGCTGTGTGTGGAGTCCGTCACCTGTGCACCGATGTTCACCCCGGCCTCACACAGCACACGCAGACAGGCTTCCACCTGCCTCTGCATCTCAGTCACAGTAGTCTGGAACTTTGAACTCGCTTTGGGTCGAGCAGTCTGGATGTTCGGACAAGCGTTTATCACCAAGTGCAGTGTGGTTCGACCCAGATGGTCCCTGTGTCAGAGGCAGAGACAGTGAAAACGGTGGAGTTTTCCGGCTGCTGATGACATCTCATTTTGCTTGGTGTGTCTTTGCTTTACTTGAGGTCACTGAAATTTGAATGAAACATCTTCAGTTCATTGGTTCGGTGCTGTCTGTGTTGAAATATACACCTGAAGTGAACTACAAATAAAACAGGATGGTTTCAGCATGTTCAGCTAAGCTGCATTTCGAGGACAATAACATGTTAGCGTGTATATTTGTAGTGTTTGTGTGTGTGTGTGTGTGTGTGTGTGTGTGTGTGTGTGTGTATTCCTCCAGACCTGATTTCAGGATCCGCCCCAGCAGAAAGTAGCTTCTGCATGCTATGTACTCTTCTGTAAGAAGCAGCCACATGAAGGGGAAGGATAGGAATGCCCTAAGGGAAGGCAAGATAAGACAGATTCCACAAGTTGCTCTGCATTTTCTTTTGTTTCCTTGCATTGTCAAACCCATTTGTACAACTCCAAATATGAACAGATTTATTGAAATGAGTAGGTCAATCTATGGATGTTGGTTAGTGTGTCAATCTTATGGGTTTTTTTTTCTGTGAAACTGGTGCATTTACCTTCCAGAAAGGTTTTCCCAATGCACTGTTCTTCATCAAAATGTGATTATTGCTCCCGTATGTTTTTGTCATGTCTTCGATACGTCCCAAGTCTTCTTCCATAATGGCGGTGTAGAAGTCTTCAGCGTATCGATCGGTTTCGTGACAGCTCCTGTTGTTGTTTTCCTCGTCTTCCTCCAACCTGACTGAGCGCTGCATGTTCAGCTGTTGCTGTTTGAAGTCTCTCAGGTGTGTGGTTGTTGAAGGCTGGTTGTTCTGGTTTTGGGATGCGAGCGCTCCTTTCCTTACAGGAATGTCTTTTCTTCAAGCACATTTGAAGAGGCAAAAGCACTTCTCCTGTCCTCTGTGTTGTTTTCATCATTGCTTGTGTGAGATTGATGCACAACCCTCCTGTCACAGCTGATAACTTACTGCTGTACACTTCACGGGGCCAATGCCGGGGGGGTGGTTACACCCTTCACAGTCGTTATTCACAGGTTATTTGGAACTATAATTAGACTTTTAAAACAGCAGAATATATGTTGATATATGTATTTAATTATTATTCTGAAACTCCTTACAATGTGACATGACACTGTGTGAAACAGGAATTGAGAGCACGCATTCTCCCACAGTTTAATGTCTGTCTGTATATATTTATTTACAGCCAAGGAACATTTTCCTCCACGGCCATGACAGCCATGTTCGGATCGGAGACTTTGGTTTGGCCTGTGGGGATATAATACGGGATTGCCATAAGAGCACCACCTCTCCCTGCAGGGGTAACGATCTACCTGAATGCTTTTAACGCTCCCTCTTCTTCTCCCATTTAACATGTTCATGACACTGAATCACCAATAGATGGTGCTATGTGCTTTTAAGTGGCGTTGTTGTTGGACTTTGCAGAATCCTTGCATACTACAGGTGTTGGTACGTTTGTGTATGCCGCACCAGAACAACTGAACGGCTCCCGTTATGATTCAAAGGTAAACATAATACAAGTTATAAAACTTGCATGAATGCAGTCTTGTTTTAGTGCTACAGTCACTTTTATAGGATTGTATCATTTAACTGCCTTCAGCTGTACTGGGACCTGTTTCAGAAATCACCCAGTTTCATTATGTATGAATTCAGTTTGAAATTAGGAAAATTTTGCATTAAAAAACTGACTAAACCTGCCTTCTGGAATGTGCCTCTGGACCGGAATCTGAAGTCTGTATTTTTGCTACACTCCCAGTCAGACATGTACAGCATCGGCGTGCTGGCTCTCGAGCTGTTCCATCCCTTTGGGACAGAAATGGAGCGGGTTCGTACACTTGGGGACCTGAGAGAGGGGAAAGTCCCACACTCATTCTGTCAGAAATGGCCAGTCCTGGGAGAGCACATCACAAAGCTGACTAGCAACGATCCGAGTGTGCGGCCCACAGCCAGCCAGCTTCTACAGAGTGAACTGTTCTGCAGCAAAGATATGGTATGGATGGGTTTTTATTTGGGATTACTTACAATTCCAAACAAGGAAAAGATTGGCACTTCAGGAAAACCAATACTATGTATACCAATACTAATAACTGTAATAATGTTTTCTTCACTCAGGTGATTCATGGTTTGCAGAGGCAGGTCGAAGAACAAAAGGAGGAAATCCTACAGCTGAGGAAACAGATCAGTCTCCTCCAGTGTTCAAGCACGGTTCATTTCTCTGAGCCCGAAACAACATGAGCCTTCAAAATCACATGTTTTATGGACTCCTTGTGTGTGTGTGTGTTCAACTACCAGATGGAATTGGTAAATAAAAAATATTTATTATTGTTTTTTTTCTTTTTGTACTAATCATACGGATGCGAGGTGAACCGTAACAGACAGGATGGCTGGGTGCAGTTAAAGACATTATTTATTAGAAATTGAATGACAGTATTTTAACCTTTACCTGAATATTTACATGTCCCAAACAGTTCTACTCAAAGTGGCTGTTGTCTATCTCATGAAGCGGAAGTGTTGCGCCACATTGTTTTTGTGGATGCCTCACAGCGCCTGCACTCATGTGACCACAGCGATCAAGGCCTCGTTAGGCTACGTCATGTCTCAAGCTGCTTCGTGGGAATGATGCAGCTCTGCCTTCCAGCCGGCAGGTGTCACTCTTGTATGACGTGCTTCAAAGCAGTGTTGTCAATCATGAAGCAGCTGTCTCAAATTGCTTCACTCCATCGACAAAGCTGCAATTTCACCCTAACTGGTATAACACACAGGATCAGACTGGAGAGTGAACTAGACTATCTGAGTGTCTCACACCAGACTGTCAAAGTGCAAGTATTTATTCAGCTATTTAATAAAACTGCTTCATAATAAACTGGATCAGTGATGACCTGTGCTTTACTCTTGGCTTTTCTGATAGTGCAAACAGTTCTGTAATCACGGTACTCAAAAGTCTGTTGGCGCGAATGTATCCAAGCTCTAGGTCGGAGCGGCAGCCATTTTCCCTTGAACCACCACATCAAAGCTTTGCTTTGGTGCACTTGAAGTCACGTGACCGATGCCACGTGACGCGGTAGGAGTAACACATGGAGAGTAAATTGAGTGACTGGACTACTTCACAGCCAACGCAACATCAGTGCAATGTGAGCGTGTGTATTCAAAAGCTGGAGAAGTTGTCAGCAAACTAACTCAAGCCAAAACAGTACAAATATAGTTTTTTTTTTCTCAATGAACACCTTTGAATCCCCATCCCAGGTACATAATCACAAAAGGCCCTAGTTGCACAATCACACCCTACATCTCCCACCTACTACACTACATGTTTGGCGACTCATGTGTCCGATAAATCAGTCTTTACAAAAATTGAATTCACGTCACAAACCCAACATTACACAATTAATTTCATTTCATTAATTTCAGCATTTCTTTGCTGTATCCTATTTCACCACTAGATGTCACTGAAACAAAGCATTGAATGAATTTACATGTTTTACATGAACACATACAATTGTTGAAGTGGTTAAATACTCATTTTAGCACAATGCTCAGAAAATTCCTGTCCTGTGGCAACTAGTTTTTATATTTTTAACAAAGAACGTAGACAAAGTATGTGTCATACATTTACAAACACGATGTGATATAAAGACAAATAATTGCTTTTGATTTTCTCCGATTCTCTATAGGTTATATACGAGCAATGAATGTGATGGCCATGTGGTCAACAGCCCAGATTCCTGAGAGGGGACACTCATCATATACCGGCACAAACTGGGAATGAGCGCTGAAATCTCATATTCAAGTATCATAAAATATTAGGTTTATATGCAGTAAGGAAACTGTAATTTTATCAGACAACCAGATTGTAGAGGAAGGCTATGTAATTTTCGAAGCCCCGCCTCTGCCGTCATTTTTGATTAACAATAATTGTAGAAAAAGAAATTACATGCTGTTACCGTAAAATGCAAATACCGTCCTTTGCATTTGTTTGTTACTTGGATAATCGGTCTTTGAGGTTTGAAAGAAAAATAAGTGGCAAGGTGTGTTTGTTATTTGTTGAATTCATGAGGTTGTTGCTTCGCTACCTTATTGTTAAGCTTTTGGGACATAAACACGCGATCTGCATGTCAGGGCGTATCGCATTCATTCAGAATGTACTCGTCAGTGTGTAAGCACTCGATCAAAACAGCTTTAACGCACACCAGACTTCTCGTACATAATGTACACAAAGGTCAGAAGGCTGAACATGCGACGGATCTCCCTGACACACGTTCCACAAAGAGGAACGTCGCAATGAACCAATCAGATACGTCGTTTCATCCCAGGTACCCGGATGTACCCGTGGGGCAGTTAGCTACGTCATTGTTCACCGCCGGACACCCGTTGGAAATAAGGAATGGATTTACAATCGCTATTAACGCATCCATAACATATTCCAGGTGAGTACGCTGGTAACATTACGCTGAAGGTGCATGTTAACTACAAAACTGTTGTTTTTTGTACGCCTGTGTCGCTCAGATTTGTAGTTGTAGACTTACACCGGTTCTCTGTCATGTCGGTGGTAGCAGCGCAGCGAGCATACACAACCGCCGGCGTCGAGCCCCTCCTTTCTCTGCTAGCTAATGGTCCCTTTACAAAGGCCCGCTTCGGATATGAATGAGTCAGAAGTCAAACCCAAAAATTATTAAAGGACACTCGACTAGGTGGCTCCGTTGTGCCCCGCCATGTCAGCTAGCTTCCATCGTGCGGAGACCGCTAGCAGCGTTAGCATCAATATTGCCGCACGTCATGTTAGCAAAGCTCTGTGTGTGTGTGTTACGTCGCCGTTTCCATGGTGTTCACGGCTTTGCGAACACGTCGTTCTTCTACAGTCATTTGTATAAAGTCTCCGACAATCAACGTAGGGTTAAATCGGCGACTTATCCTCAATAATTGCGATAGAAGGCTGAATGGCGCTTCAATGGAAGTTTGACTGCGCTGCACGTATTTAAGGCCTAACCGCCGTCTGTTAGCCAATGTGGGCCAGTGGGAGGGAACAGCTGCCGGTGTAAACGTGCTTCCGTCCGGGAAATTTCCTCCATCGGGGCTTTAATATATTAACTTCACTGTGCCTGAAAGTTCAGATACAATTTAAAGCAGTATACATATTTGTTTCAGGGTAACTTTATGGGCCTGTGATGAATCCTCAAATATATTTTAACTGAAGAACGAGTGTTTTCACACTTGACCCCAGATTATTAACGTTTTACAAAGGCAATATATAAAGTGTCAAGTGCACTGTTTATTCAGTGATTGCTATAATAAAGACGATATTCCAAGTGAAGTTATGTTTAAATGTTGTTTACTTATGATGGCAGTACAAAGGGGAAAGTGATAGTACAGTGTCTGATTGACAAGTAATGGCTTTATCTAGCTTTTGTCTTAGCCTGGATGTATTCCATTGTAGCGTTAGGATTGCTGCAGCACACCATTATATCATGACACAGACAATGTCCTTGACACCTGTTCCCAAATAGTAGAATTTCTACTCACAGATCCACTTTAAAGTGTTTTCAGTTGCCATTATATCGGTGTTCATCCTGCTCTAAAGGTTTCATGACTTCGATGCAACACTGTTCATGCAAAAACTTATTTTCTGAGACAGTATCATGAAACTAACATAGTATTGCAACTGTAACTTAACATAGTAGATCTCTGACACAAAAACATCTCAAACTAAAACTGTCCAAGATAAACTTGTTAACAGCTTTGAGACCTCTTAGTTGGGTCGTAATACGTCACAGTACAACACACGCTGTCATGTGTACAATCACAAAGCAACGCAATGTGCTGATAACACTTGTATGAACATATGCTGTCGTCTGCTCCTGAAGTTTTGTTATTGACTGTTTCTGGCCCACCCACAGCAATGAACAATGACCATTGTCGACAGATCTTCAGAGAAGTCTGACCTCGAGTCAGTTGGGTGCAAGAGATCCCCCTTCACCAGTGGCGACTTGGGGATGGATGGCAGCTGTTCCAGCAGCTGGGCAGTGGGCCCCACCCTCCCCAGTGATTCTCCAAGGCTAAAGGCTCTGGGTCCAACGCCTGGTGCTGCCATCTACAACAGTGCACCCTCCTCTGTGGACCGACCCAAAGAGCAGGGTAGGGGCTTTTTCCCAGTGAATGCATTTTCTGTTAATTCCTCAAATAGACATGGGCAGTCACACGGTGTTCTCTAGATGTTTGTTTGTCCCATTTGTGCTGGTTTGAAAACTCATACGTGTAATTACAAACACTACCAGATGCATCTAGGATAAATCACACTCATAAGTGAGAATGCTGACAGACAAAACCGCTTGAAATGCACTTGTTCAAGATTCAGTCCAAGTATTTAGACCAGATGAAGGACCTTTATCAAGGCTTTCACATAGTCCTATGTAATGATGTATTATGATAGATTACATCGATTGATTATTTAAATTTTAGTTTGTTGCTGAGGGTGCATGTATTAAACTAGATCTGAGCGTTTTATTGAACTGAGCACACGAAATGCCAACGCTGGTCATTTAATAAAATCATTATGTGCTTTCAGCTTCACCTTACCATGATTGGCACCTGCATTGTGTTCATCAGACAACTCTCCTTTACTGGGACTCGATCTGACTGACTAAATGTGCTGCTGCCTCCACTCTCCTGTAATTCATCCTGTTATATAATCAAGCCAGTTTGAGTGTGATCAATCACATGTGACACGATTGGTGTTTGGATATTAAGAGCAGCAGCCAGACTTTTTCCAACAGAGAAAGTATTTGTTTTGCTTGACATTTCAGTCTCACTCTGTCTGCCATCACAAGCAAATGTTTGTTTATGACATGATTATGTACTGCAAGTGATGTACTATTACAGATACTAGTTGATACCCTGTCTTTTTAAGGTATAATGTAAATGTTTATGTTGGCTCTGTGTCCAGTGCTGAGTGGTGGTGATGGCATTGACTTGCCACAGAAGGTTCTTTTCCCTCCTGAGCGGCTCAACCTGAAGTGGACCCAGGTCCACCGCATTGGTGCTGGCCTGCAGAACATGGGCAACACGTGTTTCCTAAATTCAGCCCTGCAGTGTTTGACCTACACTGCCCCATTTACCAACTTCATGTTGACACGGGAGCACTCCAAAACATGTACGATTCTTTGTGTTCACATCATCGGTGCGTTTGAGTTTTTTTGTCTTGTCTCTTCCCCAGAAAGACGTTTGTCCCTTTTGTCCCTCCCACAGGTCATGAGCCGGGGTTCTGCATGATGTGCACCATGCAAAATCACGTTATTCAGGTTTTTGCCAACACTGGGAATGTCATTAAACCCATTGGCGTGCTTAATGAGCTCAAAAGTAAGTGAGAAATATTTACCCAAAGCAAAAGACAGGTGGTGCTGTTTGTGCTCCCATTTTGGAGGGAAAGTTTCTTGCAGGTGTTTGTCTTCAATTGAATTTTATATCTTTCAACTTCTAACCGTCAAATGCTTTTTTTTTCTTTCACAGGGATTGCAAAACACTTCCGCTACGGAAGTCAGGAGGATGCTCATGAGTTTCTGCGGTACACAGTGGATGCTATGCAAAAGTCCTGTTTACCTGGAACCAAGTGAGTTTCATCCCCAGAAGATAAATAAGGCATTGTGCCTTTATTAATCAGAATTAGACTTTATTGTCAATGTAAAAAAAAATTCTTAGTGGAACTCTGTTGGTGCGTTCCTCAGAACAAAACATTAAAACAATTATAATTAATAAATGAAATTAACGTCCCCTTTTAATGATTTGTTTAATCCTGATAAGACTTATTTTTGGCAGATTGGACAGACAAACACAGGCAACTACTTTCATCCATCAAGTATTTGGCGGGTATTTGCGATCCAGAGGTGAGCTATAAAGATGTTTTCTTTATTGGTTGATGTGCCATGATGTTTTCTAGCTTTGCTCAGCGTACAATGATCTGATCTCTTGCAGTTAAATGTTTAAACTGCAAAGCAGTCTCAGATACGTTTGACCCTTTTCTGGACGTTACTCTGGAAATCAAGGTAATTGACTAATTGTGTCTGTTTTACTGTGGTAAAAACAATTCGGTTTGATCTTTGACTCCTGACAAATATATTTTCCCTCCATGCAGACGGCTCCCAGTGTCTCTAAAGCTCTGGAGCAGTTTGTGAAGCCAGAGCAGCTGGACGGAGAAAACGCTTACAAATGCACCAAGTGAGTTAACGCAGAAACACAAGGAGTTCGGACAAAGATGGTGTTACAACAAAACTTGGGGCCAGAGTCTCCAATATGTTCTCAAGATAAATCTTAACTAATGTCTCAAAGTCTTAATTAAGAAGTTCATAAGAAAGTCCAAATAAAAGAAAAGGTTAACTTTAGGTATAGGGGAACCTAAACTATGAGCTACTTGGACTAGAATTAGTTGAAAAATCTGATATCAAAGGCTGACCTTCTCACTGCAAGGTCATGGTTGTCTTAAATTTGAGAAAAAATTACATACATTTGAAAACTTTGATTTCAAGAATACCATTTATTGTTGATTTTTTTTTCTGGAGAAGAAACTTTGAAAGAAAGTAGAGAAAATACGTAAGGAGTTTATTTGCGAATATCACTCAATCTGTTTTTTATTATTATTGTGAGGAAAAAATGAGACTTAAGAAAATTTTGTGAATCTGGCCCCTGGTGTTTATTGTCACTTTGCTGACAGTTTCTTTTGTTCTTCCAGGTGCAAAAAAATGGTTACAGCGTCAAAGAGGTTCACCATCCACCGCAGCTCCAACGTGCTCACCCTCTCTCTGAAACGCTTTGCAAACTTCACCGGAGGCAAAATCACAAAGGTGTGTTGACACATGCGTTTTTGTTGTGTTCCAAAAATTTCATCCAACGAAGTGAATATATAATGTTGTTTGATATTAACCAGTTGTTCTTTGGTCATCAGGATGTGAAATACCCAGAGTACCTGGACCTGCGGCCGTTCATGTCTCAGTCCCAAGGAGAGCCGCTGGTCTACGGCCTGTACGCTGTCCTGGTCCACTCTGGTTTCAGCTGTCATGCTGGACATTATTTCTGCTATATAAAGGTGCAGACACTGCTACAGGCCACTCTTATTAATCTGTGTGCCAGTTACACAGTTGTATCTCATATCTCACAGTCTGAATATGAACAGATAAAGAAAGACCAGAGGAATAGTGCGTTGCTAGTTTTAGTCAGACCCAGTATACACATACAAACCATTTGTACATTCTCTGTTATCTTATAAAAAATTAACACACAACTGAATGTTTCCTCAAGTAATGTTGTAAGACGAAACCGCTAATTGTTCTGTTGTCTCCCAGGCAAGCAATGGTCAGTGGTACCAGATGAACGACTCCTCTGTGTCTGTCAGCGACATCAGGTCTGTTCTCAACCAGCAGGCCTACGTCCTTTTCTACATCAAGTGAGTAAATCGTTAATCTTTTTAAAATAGATAAATATGTAAATAATTCAAGCTCAATGTTTCACATTGCTAATCCTCCTTTCCCTTGCGTCACCAGGTCGGGCGACGTAAAGAGAACAGACTTCGGCCACGTGAGCCATAATCCAGCCATCCCTGGTCAGTCGTCACCCCGGCCAGTGGTGATACCACGCATCAACACCACCGTCCACCACAACAATACTGGCTTCATCGGGCCACAGCTGCCCCCTCACATGACCAAGGTACGACTCCCTTCCTCCCAAATGTCCTGTAAATGCGTGAACACTTGATATCATTGGCATGTGCTCTTGTGTTCCCCTCAGAGTGCTCTCCACGTGAACGGGAATGGATCTCTGCGGGACTACCCCAACTCCAGCACCGGCAGCAGTGTCATAGGGAAACCGAGCCATGGTTTGGCCTCCGCGTCCTCTTCCATCTCCCACTCAGTCAGCCGGCCCACAGTCATCCCAGACCACGACAAACGCCAGAAGCTCTCATTCTTCATCGGACAAGGCAAACAGAACCGCCCATCCTCCTCGTCCTCATTCAGCCAGCCGTCCGCAACCAGCAGCTCCTCCTCCAGCTCTTCAGCCTCCTCACAATCTACCTCGGACTTTCGCTTTGTCCCACGTCAGTTTAATCATGTCAACGGCACGTCTAGCAGTAACGGCGATCACCACGCTGGAGGGAATGGAGCATCCTTCCTGGTGCCGTACAGCCAAGAGTCTTCAGAGGAGTCCGACCAGGAGAACTGTGGCGCTCTGGATAACGGCTGTTTGGACAAGAACCACCTCAATGGGAACAACGGAACAGGAGACGCCTTTGAGAAAGCTGCTCATGCCACCAATGGCGAGTCAGGCGGGCACCATAATGGAAAAGGATTAAACGGATCCACTAATGGCACTTGTAAACCTAGTCAGAACGGGCACCATAACGGACACCATAACGGACACCACAAAGTCAACGGACACAGCGCCCCCGATAAGGTAAGTAACTCAGACTGTTTCTCTGCTGTCGATGGCATACGTCGATGCCTGGCCACAGTGGTTTCATGTCAAAGGAAACAGCAACACATGTTTTCTGTTTTTCAGATCTCTTGCAGTAATGGCGGCTCTTCCTCTGTGGCTGCTGTGAACGGGCTGGATAGTGACCATAGTCAACTGAGGTACAGCAACAACACTTGAGGCTCATGTTGCATTGTTGTTGAAACCTGCTGGGATGCTTTTCAACCTCAGGGTGCTGTTTTGGTTGGAAAAAATCAATCTCACTTCATTTCTCACTCACTCACTGTCTGTCCTGTTTGTTTCCAGTGAAGAGACACACAGTTGTGCTACAGCTCCAGCTGTTTCTACTCCGATCACCCTCACCACTGCTAGTGAAAGCCAGCAGGCTTCCGCTCCTGATCTAAGGGCTAGAAGTGTGTCCGACTCCCTGCCTCATCACACAGCGCCATCTGCTGCTAGCACTCAGCCTCCTGCTGCTACTGCTGCTGCTGCTGCTGCCACAAAGATCCATTCTGTCACATTGAGAGAGAGAGAACCGCCTCCCGCATCTGCACATCACAGCCAACCCGCAGCCTCATCCACCCAGTCAGACAACTCCCACAGCACCACGGGTGCAGCAGCTCAGCAGGTTACCATGAGTGTTGATACCGCCAAGGCTCTACCGCAGACCAACGGCGCCTCAGCGGCGACTGAGGGAGCTACCGATGCTAAGCAGCAGCTCCAGTCCAGCTCCAACTCCAACTCCAACTCCAACTCCAGAGGCAGTGAGCGCCGGTCGTCCCGGGATAGAGAGCGAGACAACTGGAGCAGAGACCCTGAGAAACACTACAGAGACAGGAGTCCACAGCGGGAGAGTGATCGGTACAGACGGGAATACCGAGAGCATCAGCACCATCACCGTTCATACAGGGACCGTATGCCTCCGCAGGAACGCTACTATAGAGACTGGGAGCCCGAGCGGCGCTGGGAGCGCATCGCTCACCACCCCAGGGAGCGTGACCGCGACAGGTGCTCTCACCATTACCACCACTACCAGCAGTACCAGGACCGGGACCGCGACGGGAGGGGGCACGGTTATTCCCACCGCGAGGACTCCCACAGTCGCTGGCGGTGGCAGCAGGACAGTCGAGACTCCCGGGGGATAAAGGAGCGGAGCAACGTCAGGGAGAGGGAGTATTTCCCTTCAAAGAACACCTACTCCCCTCCCAGGATGCCAGAAGGATCCAGCAGGTTTAAGGGCTCGCCCCCTCGCGCTACTTTCACCAAGTCCACGGATCAAGATCACGTGAGGAACGGCGACCACGCAAGGGAGCGGGAAGACAGCACCGAACGGCGTCACAGTAAAAAACACAAAAAGAGCAAGAAGAAGAAGAGGTCGAAGGATAAAGAAAGACGACGTGAGAGTGGGTGAGTGACTCCGTCCTGGTTCTCCACGGTAGCACATGAGGGCAATTTAATTTGTTTTGGTTGAGAATAGGGATGTCAGGATTACCTGATGTACAATTACTGCAAGTATGAAAGTCATGTTGCAGTTAATTGGAAAAGGATTTTAACAATAAGACGTGATTTACGTTGGAAGACGTGGAAGTAGTCAGCGACGCGGCTGAACACCTCCTGCACGTCATCCCCTAAATGTGACAACCATTCCAGTTCCCTACACTTGGCTACTGAAATATAAGTAATTATCGTTATTGCACAAGTTGAAAGGTGCAGACTAATCCAAAGGGCACCAGTGTTCTACACAAACTAAACCGTACAATTTAACCGAAATTAACTTTAACGAACAATTCAACAAAGGAGGAAATAAAGTTTTAACCATGCAATACTTTGTTCATCTCAGCTTCTGCAGTAGTTTCATTTTCAAATGACCACAGTGCTATTTTTAGAACAGGCCTGTGGGTGACCTGCAGGTGACCCCTGATCTGGAACACAAAGAATGAAGTTATGATCCAGTCTAGTGTAGAAAGACATTTGAAAGGCCATTAAATCTGGTCCTTCATCAAACAGTCAAAGACCTCAACCATGTGATGGCATATTTCACATCAAAGGACACGATGCCTTTCAGGTTTTGAAAAACGTGGATTTCTCAAAAAATCTTGACATTTTCTTTGTTGACCTCCATATTATTTAATCGTGATGAGTAGGACTAGTTCCTTGAGGACGAATCGCCAAATTCTATAATCGACATCAAGTATAACCGCAGTGTGATTTCTCCCAGAAGCTCTGACGGCGACTCAGAACGAGCCAGTGACTTGAAGAAGAAGAAGAAGAGGAGACAGCGGGACAGCCCCGGCACCCCACGCAGCCACAAGACCAGAGGCAGCAGTGAAGAAAGGGAGCGACGCAAGCGGCGCTACCCTGACATGAAGGACTCTCAGCTGAACCATTCACCAGAGAAACGCCGGCGTTTGGACGAGGCCGATGTCGTCAGTGATCATAAACCGTCCTCTCACCGCTCCTCACCCACAACCGGAAACAGCTGCACTCACCGCCACCTCAACGGACACACAGGTACGACTGACACCACCACCACCGTACAGTTCTCAGAGAGATGCTGCGCCGCAGTTCGTGTTCTGACTCGGCGTTCCTGTTTTGTAGGAAACTCCTTCAGTCAAAACAAGGGCAACCCCCACGGGTCAGACTGAGTGGGCCTTCAACACCCCACCGCCATCAGCGCTGACACAGCAGAAACACGTGTACAAAAGCAGACTCTGATCCACAACAGCAGCAGAGGAATGACAGCGGTGCTTCTTCATTTGGAATAAATCGTATTTTATATTTTACCACTAGTAAAGTGTTTTAAATGTCCACACAAAAAATGAAAGCATTGATTTATTTGCAGTAATGTTTAATATACGGTCTCCTTGAGAACATTTACAGATAGTAATATATACTTGTATGAACACGAACAAAGCCTGGAGCTTAAACATCTCAACTGCTGCTCAGCGGACCTCAGGACTTGAAAACATCTTATCATCCATCGTGCTTTGGAAAAGAATGCAACAAAGGGAAACGGCGAGAAGGACGATGAGATGTCACCATATCTGCAGAGCTGTGGTGTTGTGAAGTTTCTTTGACCACATACACACACACACACACTGGGAGCGGACACACAAATGGAGGCAGATGTTTGTGAATGAGACATGCGAGGCTTTGCTCACTGATACCTCCGTTACCCTGGACAGACTTGAGAACGTTTCCCAGTTCTTTTTTCGTTTTCAGTTATTTGTTTCAATTTTGCTCTGAAGCCTAAGATTCACTCATTCAGTCATTTTTAAAACTTTTTCACAGACATGGAGGGTTTGTTCCTTTGGATTGCACCTCTCTTTCTTTCTCTTTTCTCTCTTTTCTTTCTGAAACAGCAGTTTGTTCTCGTAGCTGTGGACCATTTTTGTATGCTTTTAATGAGTTTGTGTCTTCTAGCGTCATCAACAATACTGTGAGTTTAATTTTGAACTGTACTATCAGTTATTTTTATATGTAAAAATCCTGTATCAGGATTATCACTAGTTGTTTTGTTGTTCTTAGAACAATTTTGACCATTTTCTCTGGACTAAAGTGATGAGTATGGGTTGCTTTTTTGTTTGTTTTCAAACTCTTGACAGAATTTGGAAACTGCTGTTACTCCTTTTATTTAGCATGTCAGAATTTATACATTGTATAAGGTAAAGGCCTTAAAATACATTTGATCATGACAGAAAGTGTGTTCTCGGTCTATGACTTGACAGGGGCGGGGGGTTGAAAACCATGTAGCACCTGTTGATCTTTGTATTGGTTTTGAAGTTGACAGGTGTCAAAGTAGTGGAATGTAGATGTAGTTCCTCATGTGCCCAGCAGAGGGCGTCAGCAGCACTCAGCTCATTTTCTGGCATGTTCCATTCCAGTTTCAACTCAATGAACTTTCCAGTTCTCAGCCAATCAGTGTCTTCACGTGGACACGTTGTCCTCCAGCACTGATGGAACTAATTTGGTCTTCATGTCTGGATCAGCACCTCACTGAAGATGACCTAGACTAAAAATAGGACCGTATGTCCCCGTCCTAGAATTTGTGTCTTCATCAGAGGACACTGGTCATTAGCTGCTATTTGTACACGGATGGCAATGCTGTAATAAAGTCAGGGAGCTGTGGTTGGAGGAGGACACGGTTTCAAGAAGATGCACATACACACTCGTCCTGAGATTTAGTGATGTGAACATGGTCAACACAAACTTACCAGGCGGAACATCAGTTCAATTTTCATCTTTTATTCACATTACATTTGAAATAACCAAAAAGTATTCATGAGGAACACATGAAGCTGTAGTTCAACCGTCGAGGAAACCTCCAGTCTGTCATGTCATCACTCTCAGCCCAAACGCAGCACACACACGTCTGAAAACTGAAAAGGTGAACGCCTCTGTGGCTGTTACATGCTACATAAACACAACCAAGATGAACAGTGTACGTCATATACTTCACATGCGTATTCAAACATCAGGGGCGTTCTGAGGAACAAAATCGTAAATATGAAAGAAACCTGATGGAGGAAATGAATCTTCAACAGAGAAAAATAGATGTCAGTCGACACAAATCTTTAAGGGGGTGTTCCATGTTACATAGGATTCCTCTGGGGCCATTCTGTGAGCTCCCTCTAAATGAAATATGAATTTGAACTTGTCAGTGTGTTGCTATGTACAGTTTCAGATGTTGTAGAAACAATCAGACCAGCTGATTTGTCAGCTCGGGCGTTCTGACATTAAACCGTATCAGACAGATGAAGAGGGTGATGATGATGATGGGTGTTCGGGCTTCCAGTCCTTCAACTCCGTTGAGTCCCAGTTCCATACGTGTCCAGCAGAGGGCATCATCATCACAGACACTCCAGGAAACGTTCCCCTCCATCCCAGAGTCAGCGGTCCTTCTCTTCCCACATACTTCTCCTCCAACCAACAGGTTTCACCCAAGCGGCTCTCCAGCACTCCGACAATCGGCAGGCGGACATACTGTTCCAGTCTGAAACACTCCCACGGGTGCAGTGCAGTGAGAGGCCTTCATGTCCCCCACGACACCCCGGGGCCACAGAAATGGTGTCCATGCTGACCGGGAGAAGAGGGCCGTCATCATTTCTTACTGGCGATCCTCCTCTTCCTGGTGGCCAGCATGTCGTAGAAAGGGTCCCTGCTGATGCTCGCTCTGTGAGGAGGACAAGACGGAGGAGAAGATCACTGATCCACTGCTTCCAGTCCTGAAGACCCCTCAGTTAAACCCCGATCAACACTTAAAAGGGTCCCAGTGTGTCATCACAGACACAGCTGATGCAGCAGTAGACTTACAACTGCATTACTTCTCCTGGCCAGCAGGGGGCGACTGCACTAGTTGATTTATTACCTGATGAAAGGATTTTTTCATCTAAATCTGAAGTCTCAGGTCTTTTTTTAACACAGCATGATGTTCTAAATTCCTCTGAACATTCCATCACAGGGCTGTTTGAGGGTTTAAGCTGAGGTTTAGAGAGACAGACTCTGTTTCCCTGGTAAATATATTTGCTCACAAGTACAGTAAGTGTAACACGACACGCGTCTACCCTGAAACGCAAGATGAAAAATCACACTTAAAGCCTGCAAAGCAAGTCGCGTCGGTGGGGGTGAGAACGTGTCATCTCAAGGTCAGTTCACTCCAAATCTCCCAACGCGAGAAAGATGAGCATCTCTCTCGTCTTTTGCAGCCAATTTAAGTCCACATGAAGCAGCCTCACGTGAACGAGATTCCCAATAACTGATCCTAAAACCTTTCATGGATATTTGTACGTCAATGCTAAGTGGGTTTTTAATATCATTAGCGAATGACAGGACTGTGTAATGTGTTTTTTGTCCTGCTCTGATATTGATCATAAATGCCAGTGAAGCTGAGTGGAAGATAACCAGGGAGCTGATCGATAACCCTCTGGGTCCAATTTACTGCAGCACCTCCGTCCTGGTTAACAAGGCAACAAGAGTGTCGGTGTCTCAAAAAGTGCAGAGAATCTGAACTGTGTGTCTGTGGGACTGTGTGTGTGTTTCCCTAATCAAAGGGAAGTATCCAGCAGAGCACAAACCACATCTGGACGTTATCTGTGTGTGAGAATTTATGCATTTATACATTTAGGCACCAGCATGTGACTGTGAGTGTGTGTGTGTTTGTGTGTGTGTGTGTGTGTGTGCTGGTTTTTCTCAGTCAAGGTCACACATGTGCAAAGTCCCACGTGGGACCGGTCGGCTAAGTGCCTTCTCACTGTAAATGGATTCAGGCTGAAATGCGTCTCTTACTTGATGGATTTGATCCACTCCTCCTTCTCCTCCGGCGTCGGGGCTGATATCCTGTAAACGACGTGGTTGCCCTCGACGACCCGGCCGTCAGCCTCTGTTTTGCAGGCCTTGATGACCTGACCTTTGTGGTTCGGGTTGTAGAGCTCAAAGCAGTTCTGGGGAGACATCAGGAGGAAACCATGAGACACCAAGAGTGAGGACGTGATGAGATGAAAGGCACGTCAAGCTGCTGCTTACTGGTTTCCTGGGCTCGTCCACCTCTCGGATGCTGAGGTTCTCCAGCGGAATGATCCCACGAGGCTCTTTGTCCTGGAGACAAAGGACAGCGATGAGAACATCTCATTTCTGTCACACGACACCAGGACGATGAGAAGACCTGTCTGAGGTTAACACATCTGTATCTGTGTGTGTGTGTCTGTTTTTAATACAATCTCACTGTGAAATCCCGTTGATCTCAATGTCATTTCACCGTCATCAACTAACCAACTATAGCTGTTTAAACATAAATTAGTCAGTGGATAAACTCTTCTGATGGATCATTCCGCGTCTCCCATGTGGCTGACATGAATAATCCTCTGGACCTAAGGTCTGAAGCTGCACCTTTCTTCCCCTCTGCCGTATTTGAAGTATTATTTTGTTTTATCGAGTCTGACAGCTTGAACGTAACAAATCAAAGTGCTGATTTTGTTCATCCTGGTCACGCAGCGGACAGCACCCACGGGAGACGTAACCCTGCACTCTCCATCCTCTGGCGACTGCCATTGTGTCTGCAGGGCCAGATGTGTGTGTGTGTGTGGGGGGGGGCTTGAGGAACAGCCTTGTATCCTGCTTGTCATCCCTCTACTAATGAGGGAGCGCAGCAGGGGGAAGGAAATGCCCGAGGACGAATGCTCACAGCTGCCCGGCTGCGTGGAGTGAGTTGAGTGTGTGTGTGTGTGTGTGTGTGTGTGCACTCGTGCGCACACGTATGTCTGCAGTGCGATTATGTACATTTGTGTGTGACGGATCGCCTGTGTGTGTGTGTGTGTGTGTGTGTAAACGGCGGAGGGGGTGTTGCTCTCAGACCGTTGTTGGTGCATGCGTGCGTGCATGCTCGGGGTGAGCCGCTTTAGGTCAAGGGGAGGCGCTGTGCACACAGATGGGCCAGATGTGGGCGGACCATGCAGATGTTTCCCATGATGTTCACTGATGGAGTGTGGTTCATTTAGGTCAAAGGGGGTGTGTTTGTTAAAGGGCAAAGCTACAAGGTAAAGACCTTTGTGTGTGTGTGTGTGTGTGTGTGTGTGTGTGTGTAGGGACACAACAGGATACAACCAGCGGTCCATCGTTCTTCAGTCCGTTTTCTCACATGTGAGTGACAGACAGCTGCTTTCAGTCTTTCAGTCTTTAACATGTGCTAAATTAACGTCAAACGATGCATATTTACCAAAACCGCTGCACGATTCACTTCAGACTCCTTTTACGTTCTGGAGATAATCTACAAAAACCATCATTTGCGTCCGTCAGGCGCATGTGACGCACACATCTGGTGTGATACTTACCGTTGTGTATTCAAAGTAATACAGGCAGTTGTCGGTCAGTATGAACCACCTTCTCTTCCACGTCTTCACCCTGCCGCCTGCCGAAAGACAAATGTTCCTTATTGGAGTTCAATCTGAGGCGACGACGGCGTGTTTGTGCTGCGGACGGTAACCGGCAGGAGACCTCCGCTCCACGTGCCACATCTGGTTCTGATCATCAGCGCTCGCCTCAGTCACACACGTGATGTGTGAGGGAGGACTGCAGCTGGTCTGAGAACGTTTGAAAAGTTCTAAAGTGGAACACGAGGAAACAAACAGGAAGCAAATCGGAACGTTCACGTCTAAAGTAAAACACTCCGTTCCGTCCATTGGTCTTTGTAAAATAATCTGCTGGACGTGAGGACATCACGCCGTTGGAGACACGATCGAACCATCTGCCTCTGTCTTGTCACAAAAGAAGATTATTTGGATTATTGGATTGTCAGTTAATAACATCATCGTGATGTAACTAACCGAATGTAATACAAACATGATGTGTCAGTACATGTTTGCTGACTTCACAGTAATGAAACAAAGCAGCCGTTACTGATGAATCAATATGTAATGTTCCCTTGACCCAGTTTCTCCTGCTGGCTGAAGATAAATCCGACGTCATGTTACGAGCAGCGTCCAGAGAGGAGGTGAGACACGAGTTCGTACATCTGGAACCGTGTCTGGAGAGTTATCGTTCACCTGTCACTGACGATGATGTGATGACACTAATCTACGTGGGTCTGAGGGTCTGATTCTCTGATAACTCCTCATTTTGTCCAAGTAGCGTCCAGTAACGCGGTGTGGGCGGAGCCTCCTGGTCTGTTCCAAACCGACCCTGTTGTGCGGAGGCTGTATGTGATGTGTAAAGAGTGTTTTCAGTCCGTTTATGGTCGTAGACGTTCCTCTTTGTGTTGAGGACGTCAGGCCAACGTCTGTTTGTTGGTTCACTGACAGACTGCTTCACCCTGAGATGGATGAAACCTTTGTGTGTGGTCTTTGAACTGCAGTAGCCTCGGTGGAACACCGACATGCCAGAACCACCGCGGACGACGGACTCAGGTGAAGCGTCCGGTTTCAGCTGGCTGAACGGTGGAGATGATATGAACGTGAATGGTCATATTGGACATCGCCACACAGACAAAGAATAAAATCTCTCCCTCATTAAGCAGTACCACCACCAACCCCCCCACCCCTCTTCGCCTCATGTGGTTAAAATTACTGTGGAATTCACTAATGGGACAAATAAGACCTAAAATGATCTGGCAAGCGTAGCCGGTGGGACGGAGAAGAAGAAGTGGGTGAGAGGAGGACGTGCAGAGCTGCAGGGCAGAATTAAACATGAATGTGAAAAGTTCCTTCACATCAGTGCGTGACCAGACGCTGGGTGGAGCGCGCTGAAGAAGTCCGTTCAGTAGAAGCTGGAGCGTGTTCCAGCTACAGACGGGTTCAGAGGGTGAGGTGACGGTGAGGTGAAGCGCTCAGGGCTCAGCTCCTTTTGGAAAAGGTTCCGATGTCGTCACTCATCGGAGTGAATTGTTCTGGTGTTTGAAACTGATTTACTGGTTTTATCAAGGTGAGGAGCGAGGAGCAGCCACAGAGCAGGATCAAGAGGGAAAAGGGTGAGAGGTCACGGATGCACATACCTAACTTTAAGAGCCAGCCCTCCCTGTCGGGGTTGAAGAACGTGTGCGTCAAATCGTTCCCGTCATCCTCTGGGATTTTAAAGGGCTCGTTTTTGATGCTGTCATACAGGTTCTGTGGAGAGAGGGGGTGAAGACCGTGAACCTCACACAGAAACACCTGGCCGGCGTGGAGCAGGTGTGACGTCCTCACCCGCAGGAGCTCCTCCGGCAGGTCCCCCCCCTCGTTGATGCCTCTGTTCATGGAGATGAAGCGCTCCACGGGGGGTTTGTCTCTGACGTTGGGGTTATGGAGGCTGGTGTTCAGCATGATGATAGCAAAGGAAAGCACGTAGCAGGTATCTGAAAGACACATGACAGAGTGGACAACGTGTAACACACTCACATACACACTGACCAATGCTCTATAAATAGTACAACACCACCAGACTTTTCATAGGATCATTTAACCTGCAAATCTATTTACTATTATTAATAGTAAATAGTTAAATACCAGACAGAATCGTTAAAATATCAGAAAAAGAAAAACAAAGAGGACATACTGAAGGTAAAATACGCGTGTATGCTGATGACTCTCTGCTCTATGGGGAAATGATACACACATATGCAGCTTCTTAACACTTTTTGTGCTTTTTTCAGCTTCACCTTCGATAAATGTGTGAGGGTGAGTGGGGAAAAATCTGTGTGTGAGAGTGTGTGTGTGTGTGGGGGGGGTTCTCTCCAGTGTGTTCATGCTCAGACTGTCACGGGTCAGCGGTTTCTTGTAAATGAATCATTCATTTCTCTCAGCTCAGCCTAAAAACCCACAAGCTGAAACATTCGGCACATTGTTACTTCTTGTCGCCGGCGTTTCTACACCAAGGAGACCAAAAAAAAAAAAAAAGACCAACCCATCAACCGATTTTTCCAATCAACCTCCAGCTCCTCCTGCGACACGAGCTGACGCTGATCTAACTACTTGAGCCTCCACAGTCTTGTGCACAGAAGATCATTTAAAAACACCTTGAATTATTCACTGGCTGCTGCTGTTGTTGTGAGTCTGTTTATCGCCGTGCATCAGTCGACCAGGTTGTGTCTGCATGAATAATGGATGCACATGTTTGTTGCTGCTTGTTTATCTGCTCAGCTGCTGCAGACAACTGATGTGCAGTCGCTGTAATCTGGTTAATCCCCATTGAGCCGTAGTTACAGAAACTCTTACTGACGGAAGTACATGAAAGCAAACAGCGTGTCGTGTTGCAGACCCCCCCGCCCCTGTCTGGTTTGAAATGGGGACGGAGACTCATACCGAAGTCAGATTTCAGATTGTCAGAAGTGCTGGGGACATCATAGTTTCATATTGTGTGTGTTTTTTTTTAAAGTGGTGTGAAACTGACACCTATGTTTGCTGACCTGTCGACTGGAAGACCCCCGGGTTGCACTGGCAGTAGCGGGAAGCAAACGCCTCCATCATACGGTCGATCTTCTGAGCTTCACCTGGCAAACGGAAACTCCACAGGAACTGCCTGCAACAAACAGAGGAGAGGTGGTGGTGGTATGTGTGTGTGTGTGTGTGGGGGGGGGGGGGTCTGTA
>CAAKHB010005033.1:0-10790 GCA_901007665.1 Aeoliscus strigatus
CAGAATGTTTCATTAATGTGAGTCAGGGGACAGTGTGTTACTACGGTAATGCTGAGGCTGGGTCCTCAGTGTGTCTGACTGAGCAAGTGAGGATCAGGTGGTGATCAGGTGAGGATCAGGTGAGGATCAGGTGAGGATCAGGTGGTGATCAGGTGAGGATCAGGTGGTGATCAGGTGAGGATCAGGTGGTGATCAGGTGGTGATCAGGTGAGGATCAGGTGGTGATCAGGTGGTGATCAGGTGAGGATCAGGTGGTGATCAGGTGGTGACTGTCAGGCTCTCAGCCTCCATGGCTCCATACCTGCAGGATCTATAAATGTAAATATGTGTAATAAACAAACAAACTCTCTGCCTTGAGCATGCTGACATTTGCTGGTGTGTGTGTGTGTGTGTGTGTGTGTGTGTGTGTGTGTGTGTGTGTGTGTGTGTGGTAAACAGCAGCATCTTCTGCTGCAAGAAATTCAACGTGTGAAGAGAAGAACTTTGTATTCATGAGGACATGCAACTTCCTTCAATAATGGAGGTGAGACACACACACACACACACGGAGAGCGTCAATCTGATGACAGGTTTCCTGGAGCGGACGAGCCACCACCACAGCGTAAGTGCAGCTGACGAGGTTTGCTTAGAACGGAGGTTCTACTTGTCGTATGATTGTCACATGACGAATATTCACAAATGTATTCATGAGGATCAGTGACTGTCCATCAGTACTTTGATCTGCTGTGTTTGTTGCCAACGTGCGGCCATGATGCGTTGTGTGGTCGTGTTGCATTGTGCGCTGGCGTTGCGTTGTACGAGCATGTTGCATTGTGCGGTCATGGTGTGTTGTGGTGTCGTGTTACGTTGTGCGCTTGTCTCAGACCTAATAGATCCCTACGAGACGAAGTAAACGACCTCCTTTGATCGCTGCTGCTGTGAAACCAAACAAGCTGAGTCGTTTCTGACTTGAGGTCTGTGGGGAACACGAACGACACTCGTCTGTTTGGAACCGAAATAGAAACGTTATTTCAGCGCGGCTCATTAGTTGTGTTTGGAGGAAGAACATGGCTCTCATCGGCGCAGGAGACGACCTGATTACTGACTGTCTTCACACAACCTGCTCTCAGACTGTAAATCAACAGTCGCCCACTGAACGCGAACGCTCTCACACTGTAAGCTAATGGTCATACACTGAACGCTAACGCTTGCACTCTTAAGCTATCAGCCGCACACTCTAAGCAGACACCCAATGAAAGCTTGCACACACCAAGCTAACTGTCACACACTATCCTTACTATCCGAGGGTGTGAGAAGTCAATCAAACCCAGAAGGGCGATTCCTCACCAAGCGTCGCTCGCTGTAGCTAGCTATTAGCAGCAGCACATGCACGGATGAGTCTGGATGAGGGCCCTCGTCTCTGCTGTGCACACTCTCCACAACACCAACGTAGAAGTTGCGGACAACAATAAACACTGTTCACTTGTTCTCATCCAATCATCACATGTCAGCGTTCCCCAATGGCAGGAAACACGACGACAGTGACTCAGAGAAAAGAAGGGTGATGGTTGGCTGTTGTTTCCTGGCCGACGTTCCGGTGTTTGTTTTGATAAGGAAAGTACTTGTCTGTGTTCAAGCGTCTTTCAACGAGTGCTGAAACACGTCAGTGCAAAGCAGAAAACCTTCGCTTTGGAATGTAAATGATGTTGTCAATTAGCATAAACGAAGTGTCTCCCTGAGCGACAGTGAAGCTTTGTGTTCGACAAATGAGACGTGGTTCACTTCACAGTCTCATTCAGGTTGTGATTAACGAGGAGAGTGATCTGCTGCAGGTGGAGGTCTCCTGTGATGGCGAGAAAGGCTGTAGACGCAATTAGGTTCATGATGAGTCAGCTGCTTTTATCAGGCTCCGCCTTCCTCATGGATCCTGCAGCAGAACCTTCAGCTCAAGAGGATCCAGTGATCCCAGGGGTCCAGACAGACCCGGCTCAGGTGTGAGGTGCTGCTGCTGCTTTCATCAGGTGGGTCTGTCAGCGGTGGTCCACGTTACAGAACCTTCTTTCCTCTGTGGATGAGGAAAGAGGGATGTGTGGAACGTCTGTGGATGTTTGAGGAGAACCAGATGCAGCTGATCGTATCTTTGTGTGACTTACTGCCGCTGTTGTCCACCTCGGTTTCCTTCAATCGATGAACAGCTGCTCAGGTTCTGTGATGAGCTGTTAATTTACTCATTGATCATCATCATCATCGGCGGTCAAGAGATCATGTGATACCTCACTGCCACTCAGCATGCACACACACGCGCACACACACGGGCTTTGATCGAGTCAGTCGGGAGACAAACATCAGTGTTCGGACACGGCAGCCGCGATGTGAAGATGTCAAGATAGGAAAGTTATTCTGGTTCTGACGGCATGGACATGGATGGAGGAAGACGTCTGTCACGAGACACATGAATCCACCCGTGAACACATGAATCTGCCCGTAAACACCTTCAACCTTCAGACACGGTCGCAGACACAAAACAGAGCAGAGTAGCATTGTACACGTCACCATGGCAACAGAGAAAATCCTCAGCATCTAAATCCCTCAGAGCATCTGTGTGTGTGCGTCTGTGAGTGTGTGTGTGTGTGTGTGTGTGAGTGTGCGAATGTGAGCATGTGTGTCAGAGAAGGTCAGATGACGCAGGGATCAGGAGTCATCAGCTGACTGGTCGATGGGAGGAGCCAATCAGCTTAATTGGACTTAAATCGAAATAACAATAAATAAAAACCATACAAAGGTTGTTGGAACCGATGACACGGTCATGATGACGTCACGGTGTCCACAGGATTAGTTTAGCATTCGTATTAGCATTAGAATTAGGACTAGAATTAGCATTTGTCTGAGCATTTGCGTTAGCATCTCATGTTTCTGAGAAGATGATTTATGACTGAAGCAACTGCACTAATGTGTGTGAGAGAGAGAGAGAGCAGTAAATAATAGATCTGCTGCTCAGTGAACATCTGTAGCAGAAAATCACAGGCGGCGGCAGGATGAAGAAGCTCTCAGGTTTTCTCACGGGAGATGTGATTGTCGCCGCCGCTCTCAACTGCTTTGTGTGTGTCCTGTTTTGTTTATTTTCCATTTTTTACCTCACTTGAAGTGTCAGTGAGAAAATCCAAGAACAAAGCCCCGCCCACTTTCCTCTCAGGTGTACTGAATCGTCACATGACCTCATGTTTTAACCTCCTATGCACAAACAGGAAGTGACTGGCAGCCGAGATTAAAGAACCTAAGCAACTGTTTGAAGTAAAAACCAACGACAGTGAGGAATGCTTTGTGGCGGCAGGTTGCTATGGCAGCCAGATCGGAGATCTTTCCTGTGGCCACAAGTGTGACACCACGTGTAACACAAGAGTGTGCCTCGAGGTCTGCTAGGAGGCGGAGCCAGGAGAGGACAAAGTGAAACAACTGGCAGCGCTAACTGAATCAGACGCTTTACCGGAACGGTGTATTCAATTAAAACCAATTACACGGCTGGTTAACAAAGACTTGTCCCCGCTCACAGGAAGAAATGACAACGTGTGCCAATGCAGCACGCCGCCGCAAACGCAATTCTTTTTAAGAAAAGCGTTTAAGTGCTGAAGATCTGAGGCGTCGGACTGGAACAACACGGACAGAAAAGACGAGGATCCTCTGAAGCCACCGAATTGATCCGTGGATCCAATCTTGTCATCAGAATGGGCGGAGCCACGCCGCCACAATGGACCAATCACAGCACTTTGACGTTATCATGGCAACATACATGACACACCCACACAGCCGCCGGCGTCCACCAGCTTCGACGTCTCCTGCTTGCTCCGGTTACAGGTCTGATCAACGGGTGTGTCATGGTTGTCAGTTTTCTTTGTGTTTTGTTTTGTTTTCTCCTCCCTCTTCCCTCTGTGTGGCAGTGGAGCTGTGGCCAGACTGATTGAGGAGCAATCGGTGCACCTGATCCTGATCAGTGCACTGATTGCTCCTGCTCTTAAGCTGCACTCTGGCTCCACCCCATTGCCAGATTGTTTTTGCTCCCATGCTTTACTCTCCAGCCATTTTCTCCCGCATTCGTTACCTCTGTCTCGATTATTCACGTTCTCGTTTATCCATTCCGCTTTCGCGTGCGCTTTCAGTTTTGTTCGACTCTCCCATTTGGTGGAGCTCTTTTGGTTTGCGTGTTTTCTCCCGGCCCTTGTGGCTTCGTTTTTTCCTTTTCTCGTTGTTTGTCTCCTGCCCACTCGCCACGGTGCAGTGATTTTCCGTTGATTGGCTGATTTTGCGTTGTTGTTGTTTTCTTTCCAGACAGAACCAGACGGATCCAGATAGAACCAGACAGAACCAGATGGAACCAGACAGAACCAGACAGAACCAGATAGAACCAGACAGAACCAGATAGAACCAGACAGAACCAGACAGAACCAGATAGAACCAGACAGATCCAGACAGAACCAGACGGATCCAGATAGAACCAGATAGAACCAGATAAAACAAGACGGATCCAGACGGATCCAGACAGAACCAGATAGAACCAGAAAGAACCAGATAGAACCAGACAGAACCAGATAAAACAAGACAGAACCAGAGTGTGTGTGTGTGTGTGTGTGTGTGTGTGTTAGTGTGTTAGTGTGTGTGTGTTAGTGTGTGTGTTAGTGTGTGTTTGTGTGTGTTTGTGTGTGTTAGTGTGTGTGTGTGTGTGTGTGTCTGTGTGTCTGTGTGTGTTAGTGTGTGTGTTAGTGTGTTAGTGTGTGTGTTAGTGTGTGTGTGTTAGTGTGTGTTAGTGTGTGTGTTAGTGTGTGTGTGTTAGTGTGTGTTAGTGTGTGTGTGTGTGTGTGTGTGTGTGTGTGTGTGTGTTTGTGTGTGTTAGTGTGTGTGTGTGTGTGTGTGTGTGTGTGTGTGTGTGTGTGTCTGTGTGTGTTAGTGTGTGTGTTAGTGTGTTAGTGTGTGTGTGTTAGTGTGTGTTAGTGTGTGTGTGTCAGGTCCGTCTCCTTTCAGCTGTAGTTTACAGCCTCGTAAATTGATGTCGGAGCGTCTGAAGGAGTCCCAACAAAAATTGTCCGTGTCCTGTGACTTCAAGGAAAATCTAATCAATCACCACACACACACACACACACACACACACACACACACACACACAGGGGATCCAGTTGTTACGTAACAAACATCCATTTGTTGTCAGTTTAAATTCAGTCTGCGTCCTCATAAACCAGCAGCAGTAACATCTGAATGGCTCCACAGGAATCTGTTGGCTCTGCTGATGGCGTTTGTACCTGATCATCACCTCATCTCATCACATTTATCTCATCTATCTCATCACATCTATCTCATCTCCTCTCATCTATCTCATCTCATGTATCTCATCACATCTATCTCATCTCATCACATCTATTTCATCTCCTCTCATCTATCTCATCTCATGTATCTCATCTATCTCATCTCATGTATCTCATGTATCTCATCACATTTATCTCATCTATCTCATCACATCTATCTCATCTCATCACATCTATCTCATCACATCACATCTATCTCATCACATCACATCTATCTCATCTCCTCTCATCTATCTCATCTCATGTATCTCATCTATCTCATCTCATGATTATCTCATCACATTTATCTCATCTATCTCATCACATCTATCTCATCTCATCACATCTATTTCATCTCCTCTCATCTATCTCATCTCATGTATCTCATCTATCTCATCACATTTATCTCATCTCCTCTCAACTATCTCATCTTATGTATCTCATCTATCTCATCTCATGTATCTCATCTATCTCATCACATTTATCTCATCTCCTCTCATCTATCTCATCTTATGTATCTCATCTCATCTATCTCTCTCATCTAATTTATCTCATCCTATCTCATCTCTTCTCATCTATCTCATTTCAGTTTTGCCTGCTCTAGTCGTTCTCAGTCAGGTTTCAGCAGTAGTTATTTCCTGTTGATCTGTTGCCAAACAGGAAGTCACGGTATAAGTTGTCCTTCTCCCTGCTGATCTGTGTGTGTGTGTGTGTGTGTGTGTGTGTGTGTGTGTGTGTGTGTGTGTGTGTGTGTGTGTGTGTGTGTGTGTGTGTGTGTGTGTGTTGACAGATTTACATCCAGTAATTAGCGCCGCAGCTTGTTTCTGCTGAAAGTGTCTCAGAGGGTGTTTGTACAAGGTCAGAGCCACGCAGCAGCAAAGCATGCTGGGAGCAAACAGGCTGGAACTGATCTGCGCTCAGTCAGATGGTGACGGGGTTGGTGGTGGGGAGGGGGTGATGAATCCAACCAGCAGACGGAACAAAAGACGAGGAGGAAGAGGAGGAGGATGAAGGTGAAGAAAAAGATGAAGAGGAGATAGAAGGAGAAAAAGACGAGGAGGACGAGGAAGATGAAGATGAAGAGAAGAACAGGGGTGCCCAAACCATTCCTCCACAGCCACCTTTCCTGCATGTTTTACATGTCACCCTGCTCCAACACACCTGATTCAAATCTGCTGCTCACGTCAGGCAGAACTTGAGTCAGGTGATCAGGTGTGTAGGACCAGGGTGACATGGAAAACGTGCAGGAAAGTTAGCTCTGGAGGAATGGTTTGGGCAACCGCTGTGTTAGATAAACAGACCCCCCCACCGCTAGGAACCTCGACTCATCACGGTCCAGATGAACTGGAACATGTCTCCTCTTCCTCTCCGGCCTTCTTCTACATGTTCTTCTTGTGAATCTTCTCGTGAATCTTCTCGTGAATCGTCTCGTGAATCTTCTCGTGAATCACCTCCATGACTTTGGTTCATTGTCTTTGGTTCCTCTGCTCCTTGGAGAACTCTCTGGAACTTTTGTCCATCAGTGGTCGCTCAGCTGTCAGAGAGCAGACATCTCCATGGAGACAGACAAGAACGAGATGGTCGCTCCAATGCCAAATTGTTCCGTCATGCTGCGTCTCAACTTGCCAGTGTCCGTCTTCAAGTCGTCTGCTCATGCTGATAGTGTTCTGTGTGTGTGCGTGTGTGTGTGTGTGTGTGTGTGTGTGTGTGTGTGTGTGTGTGTGTGTGTGTGATGAGATGGATTTGGCTCCACTTCCTGTTCACACTTTCTTCTTCTTCTGCTGTTGGTGAGAACTGGACTCGTGGGACGGAGGCCGACACTCACTTCAGAGTCAGAGTCAGAGTCAGAGTCAGAGTCAGAGAAGGTTCCAGATCTGTCTGAGGAGCAACGAGCCCTGTGGCAGATTACAGAAGATTCATCTTCATCCTCACGTACATTCACACTGATCAGAACCATCATTAGTCCGTTTTTTGTCGGCGTTCACTCGTCTTTCCTCTGAAGGACGGATCCCGCCGGCTGCTCGTTGACACCTCGTCACCTTGGACACAGAGCGTTTGGCCACTTATTGAAGTCTCGTTGTCTCCGTTGGTAACAAGTTCCCCTCCATTAAAGATGGAATTGAAAACATCTCTGTTCCAGCACGTTCTTTAGACGTTCGTCTTCTGAGACCAGAAATCTTGAATGTTGTGAAGCAGATCCTGTGATGATCCTGGCCACAGAGTCTCCATTTGTTCTTCAGAAAAATCTTCGGCAATGTCTTAAGATGTAAATTAAGAAGTTCATCAGTGTAAGTCCTCCATATTTTCTTTACAACAGTCTCAAATCCTATTTTCTCCTTGTTAAAATTGGCCTGTGTGATGAATGAATAAACATTCAGACGTCACGGAGTAAATGATGGAGAAGGAAAAGAAGAGGTTAAAGAACATCTCAAAGTAGTTGGAGGTTGTGGTGGACCCCAGGTGCTTCCATCTGCAACACAAGAAATCTAAGAAACCGATGATGTAAATATGACAACATTAGCTGTTAGCTGCTAGCCACCAGAGACTCTGGACCCAACACCAAATGAAACAGAAATAAAAGTTCCTGTTCGGTGGAATCGATGATCTGAAAGGCTTTTCACAGCAGGAATTATAAGACACCGTCCCGGTTGTCTGAAACGTGAGAAAAAAATTAAACTAATCTGAGAACATTGTTTTAAAGAATACCACTTTTGTCGAATACCCCTTGTTTCTTTTTGAGAATAAACTGGAGAAAATACCCAGGAACTCTATTTGAGAATATCACTTGAAGAATGACTGAATTAAAGAACCGTGAGCACCGGTTTCCACAGTTTTTGTATGTTGAATTCTACGCTACTGACTAATATTCCTCGTCCATTTTTTCGTACAAATTTAGGTCAATTTAACAGTGCGGAGATCCATCAGTCAGAGACAGTCCATCATCACAACTGAAAATGTTCTGTTCACAGTGTCTTGTTGTCATGTTTTACTTTTCACCTCAAGTCTAAATGACAAGTTTTTAGTTTTATTTCATATGAGTGGGGGCCTCAGACAGGCCCATGAGGGACTCTGCACACATTTTGTCTTTCTTTTTGTTACCTCTACATACATTTCTTTGCTGTGTGTGTAAATAAGATAATAGTAATAATAATAAAAAACATTGAAACTTAAGAAGATTTTTTTTCTTACGGAGGCTTTGTGACTCTGGTCCCAGATCCGGTCGGACTGCAACTGTACTGGACTTCTCTGCTCAAACACCCGATCAACCATCTCACCATGAAACAGACAAGTCACTGCTCCTCCTGGGACTCATAAGTGTCAAGACATCAGCATTTCCAACGATGACGTCATAGCTCCACCTCTCCGTACTGCCTAACAACAATAATGGCGTCTCCCCATGTTGAATGGGACGTGTCTGTTCATCTTCTTCCTCCTGTGTTTCATGCTCCATGTCTTCTTCTCTGTGATGGTGTATTTCTGTGTCAGCGTTACAGCGCCACCTACAGGTCTGGAGGATGTCCTACATCTGATTCACTGGGTTTGTGTGGACGCACCCGTTTCTGGAGACAACGCCCATCAGGACGAGGCCTCGCTGCTGCATCGGACATGTTGGCCGTGATCTCTGGACAGTGGGTTTGAACAGCGGGTTTGAATGTGACCAGAGGGTTATGGACCAGTTAGTATCTATCGCTAACTCGAACGCTTCCTGACCAGGAGCGTCTTCTTCTGTGGTTGCAGCTGCGGCGTTCAGATGCTCGGCGTGGTGCCAGACACGAACTCTAACTCAGACCGGGAGACGGTTCAAGGCACATAGATAGAATGTCCAGACCCTGATGGAACGTCCAGGAAGGATACACATGACCTGGACTTCCTGTAGCATCGGGAGGACGAGCTGGTGTGAGAGGAAGTGAACAACTGCGGACGACTTGTTTTTCCTCCATTGGAACTGAAACGGTAGAAATGGACTTTTTACAACTGGAACTGCTGAAATATGAATGGACGGATTTTATTTTGATGCTCTGATGGTTTATTCATCGCAGCAGAGTGAAATCAAACTAAAAGCAAATAAAAGGTATTTCAAGTCACACAAGCACAATTTATACATTTAGGAAATCAGAAAAAACATAAATAAAAGAAAAGATGCTGCTGCCCACCCATCTGCTGTGTGTGTGTGTGTGTGTGTGTGTGTGTGTGTGTGTGTGTGTGTGTGTGTGTGTGTGTGTGTGTGTGTGTGTGAAACAAAGGACGATGACACTGGTGTTCACAGCAGCACTGAGATGATTAAATATCTGACGAGATGATGAACATGAATAATTGGTCAAATAATTTAAAAACAGAAGGAAACGACTGAAACGTCTCAGAGGTATTCATGGGAGGAACGTCCAAGGTGAACACAAACACGTCTTTTATCTCTCAGAGATGATTCTAAATGATTCTTTGACTTCAAAAACCTTTCGTTTGCTTTTAGTTGGATTTGACTCTGGATGAATAAAACATCGAAGCATCAAAATAATACAAACACATGAATGTTTCAGCAGCTTCAGATGAAAACGGTCAATGGTGTTTTCATTCCAACCAGAGAAAAGTCTGTCACAGACACACACACAGAGACCCCCACCACACATACACGGACAGAGACACACACACACACACACACACACACAGACAGAGACACACACACACACACACACACACACACAGACACAGTCACACACACACAAAGACTCACACACACAGACACAGTCACACACACACAAAGACTCACACACACAGACACACAGACACAGTCACACACACACACACACACACACACACACACAGACACACACACACAAAGACACACAGACACACACAAAGACACACAGACACACACAGACACAGTCACACACACACACACACACACACAGACGTGCACACACACACACACACACACACACATACACACACATATACACACACACATACACACACACACACACACACACACACACACACACACACACACACACACACACACACACACACACACACACACACACACACACACACACACACACACACACACACACACACACACACACACACAGACCCCCACCACACATACACAGACAGAGACACACACACACACACATACACGGACAGAGACACACACACACACACACACACACAGAGACCCCCACCACACATACACGGACAGAGACACACACACACACACACACACACACATACACAGACAGAGACACACACACACACACACACACACACACAGAGACCCCCACCACACATACACAGACAGAGACACACACACACACACAGTCTCACACATGCCACAGACAGACTGTCTAGAACGTTCTCAGTGAGAACCTCAGTGAGACGAACAGAACAATGATCAATGATCGTTCCTACAGCTGCTTCACTCCAGCCACAGAGAACATTCTGGAACTGGTGCTAGATATCAGGAGGTTCCCTGGAGCCACTTCG
>CAAKHB010005041.1:2854-17470 GCA_901007665.1 Aeoliscus strigatus
AAAAAGGTTTCCCCCCCCCCCCCCCCCATTCATTCATACATTCCGCCGGTAAAACAGCTGATTTTACTACTTCCCTCAAGTACCCCCCCACCTGACTCCTCCCCAGATATGACACAAAGCTGGAAGATACCTGGGACCTACAGTCTGAATCAAATCTGATGAACTGTGTTAGAGATGATCAGGGACAAAGAACAAAAATATCATCTCCCTCTTCAATAAAGAGGGGGAACCCTCAAACACGTTGAATGAAGTGTGGAGATGACACTGTTCACATTTCCTTCACTGAACCACATGTATGGAAAGTGTCTCGTGAAGACGATTAACTCATCTTTTTAATCAGTGAGGTCTCTGGTGACTCGGTGGACCACCGACAGACGGTTTCATCTCCCACTGAACTAAGGAAACGACCTTCAGGGCGTGAGAATCGGAAAAATTCGGTGAGATTTAACGGGTCAGATCGGTCCCGGAAGATTCTTTCACGCCGTAACCCTCTCCTCACCACCTGTCTTACGTGGAGGAATGGACAGGTCATTGTTTTTTCTGACATCTGATTGTCCAGTGGGTGGTTCTTTTCACAGGATCAGATTCAGTCCAGACAGTTATCCTGCTCCGGAGCAGGATAGTTTTTCGGAGTAAATTACCCTGGTAACAGGTCGTGATTAAACGAAATCCGGCTTCGTGGTACAGAAGATCCAGGATCAACCCTGAAGTTATCTTGCTAAAACCAACATCCTGTTTCGTGGTACAGGCCCCTGTATTCTAAATTGTCACACACACACGCACACGCACAGTTTGTGAACACTCACATGCTACTGTTTTAACTGCATTCACGTAAATGTAAAAAAAAATGTAGAAGTAATGTAAAAAAAATGTAAAATGTAAAAGTAGGGCAAGCACATGGCTCTAAGTTTGAAAATCTTGCCCGGATGTACTAGTTATCATTTTGGCTCACTTGACTGGGTTCAAGGATAGTCCAACTTTGGTTGAAGTCTCCCCTTGAAGCAAACACAGGAAAGCGTAATTCTCTTAAACACGCGAGGAAACCACGAGAAATCTCACGATATCCAGGAAAGTGGACAGCAGAAGAGAGTCTCACTTTATAACGTGGGAGAAGTGATTCATTGGACTGGGTGTGTGTGCTTTCGTTTAGGAAGCCAAGACTAGTCACAGGTTGCTAGTGGGCTATGCTAGCTAGCCAAGTTAGCCTTCTGTCGTTAGCTACTACTCGAAGCCGTTGTAAAGTAATTTTAAAAAACTCGACCGAACATATTTCTAAACGCTTTAAATCCCAGTCACTATGTGGTGTTTTGTGGTTGCTGGTTTAGTCGGTAGTGTCGGCTTGATCGAAGCCCTCGGTTGATGTGAATCGTGGATTTGCAGTGTGGTGCTGTTTTTCCTTCCCTTTTTCCTGCTTGTGTGTGTGTGGAAGGTGTGGGAGGTCGTTTTTTTTAAGTTGGACTTTGCCCTCCTGGTGTTGTAACCCCCGTCCATTAATTAAAAAGGGCACCGTTGATTCTTATGCTGGAGTGTTCCTCAAACCTAACTGAGATTTTCGGAGAGGTTATACATTTTCGTGTTGGGAAGCAGAGGAAGATTTTTCCGAACCTGTGGAAAATGGATGCGGGTATAGAGAAGGAATGCAGCGCCTTGGGAGGGCTTTTCCAGCTCATCATGAACGACATGAAGGTATATCATTCAATCTACTTTCTTTCGCCTTCAGCTTTTCTTCTACATGTACATGTGACAGATTGCATCTTCGTAATCTAATATTTAAATCTTCTTCACATGCTGGGTGACTGACTGCTGCTGAATGAAATAGCAGCAGGCATTACTGGACTTCAAATGATGTTGACAGGGTCATGAATAAGTGGGCCTTAACAACATTGCTACCTTTTTTAAGATTAGATGGCTCTTTCCAACTTGAGACATACATTTATGGTCCCACCCAGTTTCTGAGGCAAGTAACATTTCATTTTAATAGAAACAATGACAACAATGAGCCCGAGTCCTGCCTGCAGAATATGGGGAAGTGGATTTTTATATGTTGAGACTGTGTAAGTGAGTGAGTGATTGAGAGCTTGAGGCATATCCTGGTATTTTACCAACTTGGCACAGAAGCGCAGTGACACGTGATACTCCTACCACATGACACACGCACACGTGAATTAGTCATGACTAATTAAGTAGAGTTTACGTTCATATAAATTTCCCCTCATTGTGTCTCATAACATACTTGTGAAGAGCTGATCATTTGAATTTTGCTGTCTCAAATCGCATACTTCCTCACTTAAACTAAGTATCTTAAGTACACAAGTATGTTCACACTGAATGAGTATGCAAACAAACAGACAAAAACTTTGTAGTATATTTTTAATAGCTATATTTACAAAAAATACACATATATACAGTGCAGGCCAAAAGTTTGGACACACCTTCTCATTGACTGCGTTTCCTTTACTTTCATGACCTTCATTTCTTCCATTCATGATGGCCACTCGTTTCTCTTACTTCGCTGATTGGGTCCTGTCATAATATGAGTGAACAGTTGTCCAATAGGGCTGTCGACTGTGTATCAACATGACTTCAGCACAACACAACTGATGGTCCCAACCCAATTAATAAGGCAATAAATTCCACTAATCCTGACGCGGCACAAGTGAAAACCATTTCAGGTGACGACCTCATGAAGCTCACTGAGAGAACACCATCGGTTTGCAGCTATATCAAAAAAGCAAAGGGTGGCCACTTTGAGAAATATAAAATATGAAAAACATTTAGTTATTTCACACTTTTTTGTTAAGTACACAATTCCACATGTGTTCATTCATTGTTTTGATGCCTTCAGTGAGAGTCTACAATGAAATTAAAGGCGACACATTGAATGAGAAGGTGTGTCCAAACTTTTGGCCTGTACTGCATATACTCCCACTGTGCATTTGGAGGGGAACAGAATAAAAGTGTAGTTTTTCCTGAGAAAATACAGTATATGTAGTCTGAATTAATTATTTTATATTTTGTTGTCAGGTCCGTCAGTGTGTTTATGTTTACATGTACAAGCCAATAGCGATTGGTTTATTGTGAGTTGCCAGATATGCACATAAGGCAGAGTCTGCAAGTCCTGCAGCAGCAGCGTCACAGCCCCAGAGTTATGACTCACAGAGGCAGAATGACTGGAGAAGAACAAAAAACAGTCATTATTGACGAAGCATATGCTAGATGGACTCATATAAAGAATTTCCTTGGCATCAAAACGCACGTGGAAATGGCAAATTTTCTCCTCGACAGTAACAAGCTAACTCACAAGCTAACTTAGCTAGAGTTTCTTGTCGGCCAAATATCTCTTCAACAACGTTACTTGTTTTCATAATATGATGTTGACTCTAGATATGACATTACTGGTCGTGAACCATCCACCTCCACACCCAGTAAACGGAGGAAACGAAGGCGGATCAGTCCTCCTGCCCTGTCCAGTATTGACGGTTCACTTTCACCACTGCGGTGAGTGTCTATATATTCTAGCTAGCGATTTGTATTGACACAGGTCTCATAGACGACCATGAGCATACTGTGAAGCTCTGTCGGATGTTTGTCCAATCGTTTTAAACCGGCTGCTTTGCCCTTGAAAGAAAGTTCTGCATTTCTTCATTTAAAACTACATGTGACACAACAAATAATGTTATGTTGGTACTCATGTTCTCTAGTTAATCCAACATAACACTGGGCAGCCCGCTAGTTAAAAGTAATTTGGATAACATTTAACTGCAAGCCCTTTTTGGGAGCAGAAGTCACCAAAAGAGGGAGAGAGCTTTGTGCTTTGTGCTTGAGTAGGAATATCTGTAGATTTTGGCATCTAAACCAACTTTGAGGAAGTTAAGGATACATCTGTAATTTGTAGCTGCACAAACTCCAAACAAAGAGAAATTTTGAGGTGGGCCGCCCGTCGACCCTAAATCGCAGAGCAGTAAGCAGTATGAAACACCATTATGCCACAGTGGGACAAAATGCCCATGGTTGGCAGGGCGATGATTCCCCGAACACGTAGGTGAAGGTATGCCTGAGCTACAGAATCAGAGGCCGATGTTGGTGCGTGTGAATCAGCCTTAATGGAGCGTTTTTGTCAAAACAAAGAAAAGTATTTCTTTTCTGCTCTGACAGAAACTGTCAACTTTGTAAATAGATTTTTTTGTTTCTTTTTCGTTTCTCCTCTGGGTTGTTTGTGAAAGCAACAGTCTGTAGCAGTCTAAAGATGTAAACAAAAGCCACGTGCAAAAAAACAAAACAAAAAACCCTCATTGGTCAGTGTAATGATAGTGAACTATAGTCTACCTTCTGTTTTATGTTTGTTTTAAAATGCACAATAAAATGTGACACTGAATTTATGAACAGCACATTATAATTTCTGCATTTATTATCTATTTATCAGTAATACAGTGAAAATAAGGGGAAATGTTAATTATTTGCCTTGCAAGTCAAGCTACAGTGTGCGCTCCTAAAATTTGAAGTCAGGGGTTACTGTGCTCTTAGCTAAACAAGTTAGTCTGGAGCCCTGGATGTGCAATAAATAACGCATCGTTCCTAAACCTTAGTTTGACTAGATTATTTTGATTATTTTTATTTTATCAAACACCACGGCGCCACCCTGCATCGCCCAGCCCACCACCACAAGTAATTTCTCAACCTATGGGAAACACTGACATGCATGACTATATTTGTATTACTATGAAAGAGGTTTTCAAAGTGGAAATAATCACATTATATTTTGACACTTTCCGTACCAGACAAATTACAAAGGCACATCGATTTATATTAGTTAATCGTGGATACAGATGGATACAAAATCTGAATGTATTTTTGTAGCTTTAATACACAGAGCTCGAATGTGCGACCATTTTCAAGAGTGCGACAAACTTTTTTCTAGGTCGCACTGGTGCACCTGATACTGCCCGGGTGAAAAAATAAATTTCTCTCGTTAGCGCATCATCTCTCTGTGCTCTCCTGTTCTTCTGTGACTGAACTCACACTCCTGTTCGGATCGTTTTGTGGTCTAAACCAATAGGAGAACTGGGGCGGGTCTTTGCCTCTGATTGGCTGCGGTCCTGTTCACGGTTGTGTGTGTTTAAGCAGTGTGGGACCAAACCAAATTAGGGAAAATGAAGAGCGGTAAAGACATTTTCATCAAGAAAAGTAAGCCTACGGTTACAACCAGTACCATTAATGAGAGTTCATCCAGCCAGGACACGGAGCCCCTGGGTCAGTAAGACGCCAGGCCCCTGTCCCTCAGTGACAACCGAGTCTGAGACAGAGCCTGGCCCTGACACTGAAAGTAAAACTGTATTCGTTCAGACAGGACTGGCTGAAACTATCTTCCTGGGTGAGGTACGATAAGGAACTCAACGCAATGCGCTACGTTTACTGTAAGGAGTGTGGTCCGTCTGAGCCTGGCTGGTAAGAGTGGGTCGCATCGACAGCGGGGGAGGGCAGAGGGCAGAGCTTCACTGTTACAGCCCCCACCGTCTGAAACTCCCTCTCCAAACACATTTGTGACGGCTCTGAGATACCACAATTCAAATCACTACTTACAATACAACTGTTCCAAGCTGCTTGTGCTGCCCAAACTCCATGATGTTTTCCCATTTTAATTTAGTTTCACTGTCGTTCCTACTTCTCGTTTGATTGTGCTGTACATTCTTATATTTGAGCCATCTCTGCTGTTTTCACCATCATAACCGTCCATTATTACTATCCACTGTCATCACCACCATTTTAGTTGTTAAACTATGTCTTGTTGAGTGTATTTACATGTTTCTACTGCCTGTTAGCTCTTTGTTTTTAAAAGTGCTATACAAATAAATGTATTATTATTATAATTACTATTTAAACTAGGGCTGCAACTAAGGATTGTTTATTTTGTTTTGATTAGTCAATTAGTCATGATTATCGCTTACTTTTTAACAACTTTTTGAACTCATGTTTAAGCTAACTTGCTTAAATCTTCACACCTGTGATAGTTCCCCTCTTTGGTTTCCCTGCGAGATGTAAACTGCGAGCGATACTGCCCCCAGCTCTTGCTGTATTGCACTGCAGTTACAGATGAGCATGAAGTGGCTGGTGTGTGATATCAAAAACAATATTATTATCATTATTATTAGTTATATTGTTGACAACGGCATTATTGATGTAATAGATTTGTCGACTAATTGTTGCAGCCCTAAATTAAATCTAGCTTGCATTGCTCTGTCTCTGCTTAGAAGACATGCTGCTCATGTTCTGTGTTTTTACAGGCCAGTTATCCCACATGGGAGGACTTTGTAACAAAAGGAGCCAAACTGCAATCACAGCTCAGGTAACACATACACAAGCATGCAAAGTTATGTCTCTCAGCTGTAAAGGAAAATTGGATCCAAGCACCCATTGGAGAGTAGTGAATCAAAGAGCAGAAGATACAATCACCCCAATATTAACATTATAATGTATAATGTAAACCATCAGTAACGTGATACGTATCACAGAATTCCAAGTTAGTATCACAGAATTCCGAGATAAGTATCACACAATTATGAGATTCGTGCCATGCGTGTATTGTTGCTGCAGGCTCACTTAAAAGGTAAACATGGCTCATTTGCTTAGTTTAACCTGGTTTTACATCATGGACACACTGAGAAGAATTTTAAAACGCATGGGGCTATACAGAAGGAGAAATATGTCCGATCCCCTGCCTGCCCCGCTCGATGGATTTTGTGCCAGATTTATGCGTCTCAGCTCCGGCATCCGTTAGAAATAGAACCTCTGCGTATTTGCGACGCAGCGCGTCGGACTGACGGAGCTGAGACGGATCGGAGACGCAACGCAACGCAGTCGGTGTAAATGGACACATTGATTAGAATGGAAACGTATTTGATCCGGCGCCACACAGCCGGTGTAAATCCAGGGTAACAATTTTCACAGACTAAAAACTCAAGTCGGAGGGAGTTTTTCGTCATCTCAGTCATTTAAGGTGGTAATCTCAGATGATTTCAATCAGTCTTTTCCTAGTCTCGGCCTTAGGAGAATATCCAACGTGATTTTATTAAATCTTACATACGGTACATATGGAGTGTTTGTGTATAGGTATTTGCGTCTTTGTACCAACCACGTTTTTCAAACCACACTGAAGCCAACAACCAATAAATGAGCTCTAACAAAACCGTTATATAGTTTTAGTCTTGTAAATAGTGACCCTGTAAGATCCAGTGTCTTTGAAACACCGTCTTGAGACTAAAAGCGTGTCTTTAGATGTGAGCTGGTGTGAGATGATAGTTTTCCAAGAGTCTTTTCCAAATCTTTTCCAAATCTTTTCCAAGTCTTCTGATGTATAGGTAGCATAGAACATGTTTTTGCACTATGCTTAAAATTGCACTGATCTAATTGATCTGTCTGCCTGTGTAGTACCTTGATCAAAAATAAACAGCGTATGTATTCATTGATTCACTTGTACACCAAAATCCATTTTGAAAATTACTGCTTCTTATGTGAAATATTGATAGGTGATTAAAATGTGATACACTGATTAATTAATTACAAAACCTGTAATTAATTTGATTCTTTTTTTAAATGAAGTCCCAGCCCTAATTATTTTGTGAGAATAGAGAATCATATTTTGGGGAAAGACTGACTGGAAAGAGAGATGCATTTTAGAAAAATTACTTTAATGCACAAAACAACACAAAGCAAAAACACAGAGATGAATGAACTGAACTGCTTCCCCTGAGCTCCATATGGATCTGCTGCTTTAGCTTGGTCTTGGTGGCCTGTCCGTTTCTCTGCCCCATCTCCTCATTCTAAGGGGACACTAATATGGAAAGATGTAATTTAGAAAAAAAATGCACATGTCATATAGGCTCCTTCATGTCAATAACTGTGTTGATTGCAACTATTTATTATTATTATTATTATTGTTGTTGTTGTTTCTTCAACTGGCTCTTCAACCTCTAATTGTTATCAACCAAAATAACAATATACTCCTTTCTAGAAACCCTCCTATCCATTTTGGCAGGCTGCACGCACGCACGCACGCACGCACGCACGCACGCACGCACGCACACACACACACACACACACACACACACACACAGAAGCACCAAGAGTTATCACCAATCATACATTTAATCTCTGGCTTCTAGTTAGTTAACTCTTTCTCTCCGATTGCAACAATTGCAAAATGAGAACTGCTAATTAAAATGTGATAACGTGTTGGTAACGAGAGAGATAAAATGAAAAAGTACAAGTCAATGAAAAGTCATTGAGCTACTTCCAGGATGATCCACCGCTTAACTTAGCTGTTTTAACAGCTGTGCACATGGGTCATGCTGGCTTCAGCGCCGGTCATGCAGTTACCATATAGGGAGAGTGTGTGAGAAGAGGATTGTACCATTTGCGAGGGGTGGGGGGGTGGCATATTGAATTTAATTCTTAAAATATTATGTTTAACCCACAAACGTCCGACTCAGTCTTGGGCATTATTTGAGCATATCAAAGACAAATTGAAATTGTAAAACAACTTTGGGTACCCCTAAAATAGTGCTAGCGACGCCCATGCACTTAGGCAAAAGTTTCATATATGGGCCATGTTCTGTTCTATTTCTAAAATTTCCTGCAGGCCAGTTTAATTGGACTGCAGGCCACATTTGGCCTATGGGCCGTAGTTTAGACACCCCTGCTCTACAGCATCAAAACCATAATTTTATTTTTGCTATTACTATAATCATTTGCAAATGTGTTTAGTGTTTTTTGTAACTTCAGGAGTGCACAATCTACGTACAGATACTGTTATGCAAATATGCAATCATCAAGTGCATTTAAAAAGCCTCTAAGTAGTACAAGTAAAAGTACAGCATACAAATATTTTGTAGTTTAGACTCACGGGCCTGCACTGACATGCATAGTTTCCCATCCCTCTGTGCCTCAAAGTAAATCATTTACAGGAACAAATGTAGACCTTGGAAATTGTCCAAAACTTAACCGTGGTGCACTTGATTTTTTTCAGAGCCTGTTGGTTGACGACTGTAGAAATAGAAATTTTGCTCTGCCTGCATGTTACGTTATATTTGCAGGATGAAAAATATGGAGTGCATGCAGAAGACCTCGTTCCATTTTTTGTCTCATCAATCTGCGGAAATAATACCCCAGGTTTTTTTTACAATTCTATTACCAAAAAATAAAATTTTGCATACACATAAATATTCACACCATTTACTACTTTGCACCTGTGACCCATAACTGGAGCAAGTGGGAGTAGATAGTAGATAAATGAAAGAATCGAGATATATATACAGCTCTGGAAAAAATGAAGAGACCACTGCATTTTTTTCTGAAATCATCATCTCTACATGTATGACAGCCAATCCATTCCATCTGTTGAATTCTTGCACCAGGAGTGGAATAAAGTCACCCAAGAACAACGTGAAAGACTGGTGGAGAGCATGTCAAGACCTATTAAACCTGTGATTAAAAATCAGGGTTATTCCACCAAATATTGATTCTGAACTCTTGCTAAGTTAAAACATGAGTATTTTGATGTTTTAAAATGAATATAATCTTTCTTTGCATTATTTGAGGTCTGAAAACATTGTTATTTTTATTATTTGTCATTTGCTGCAGATTAATACTCTAAATGAGTTATAATGAATTCTTATTTGGAATTTGGAAGAAATGTTGTCAGTAGATTACAAAATGAAACAAATGTTCATTTGACTTAAACATACCTACATAAATACATACATAAATAGTAAAATCAGAAATACTGACAACTCGAATGTAAACAAATATATACAGTCGTGGTCAGAAGTTTACATACACTAAAGCAAAAACTATTCAAGACAGCTTTAACCCAATTTGCCATTTGAATGGAGACATTTATGTGGTTATTCAATAACGGTGTCTTCATCATTCTCCCAATGGGTCAGATCAGAATTTTTTTACCTCAGATAGATATTTAGTTGATTTCCCCAAATGACCTCTGAATCTTGTGGTTCATAAGTTTACATACACCCAGTTGTCTGACCTATTTAACAGTAAATTAGTTGAAATCAGGTTGTGCAATTATTCAGAATTAATTCAGAAGCATCATCCCTGTAGTCTGGTGTTCATTCACGTGGTGTAGAAGCCAAGGTGTATAAATTATTATTCTTATAAAAGTTTGACTTTAAAGCTGCACTGCATTTCGACTTGAGACTTGCAATGGGAAAGTCCAAAGAATACAGCCATGACATCAGGGAGTGAATCGTTGCCTTGCATAAGTCAGACTCGTCTCTTGGGACAATTTCAAGACAGCTTGATGTACCAAGGACATCTGTTTAGACAATTGTCCACAAATATAAGAACCTTGGGGGAACAGACGTAATGCCACGGTCTGGAAGGAAATGGAAATTAACATCCAGAGATGAAAAGCTATTGGTCAGAAAGGTGAAAATTAACCCACCAAGAAAGCCTTGAATTGGCTGCCTCAGATGCAAATGTCTCAGTGTTCATGGTCAAGAGAGTTCTCCATCGACACGGGCTGTGAGGGTACTGGGCCAGAAAGAAGCCATTACTCAGAGAGAGACACAGAAAAGCTCAGCTCAAGTTTGCGAAAGAGCACCAGGATAAGGATCAAGCCTTCTGGAAGAGTGTCATGTGGGCATAATGACCAGCAATACGTTTTCCGGCAAAAGGGTCAAGCCTTTAATCCCAACAATACCATCCTGACAGTCAAGCTTGGTGGAGGAAGTCTCATGTTGTGGGGATGCTGAGCAGCGTCAGGAACTGGTGAACTCCAGAAGATTATTTTATAATTTAAACAAAGGAATCTCAGAGTCTCAGTCCTGCTCAGGAATGTATGAAAAGTCCTAGAGGTCAGTTTGGCCCCCAAGAAGAGAGTGGGGGAGTTTTGGGTTTGGTTTGGGCCTTTGGAGTCATAAACTGGAGGAGAGAAAGATTCTTCTTCCCGTGAGGTGTCTGTCTTATTTCTGCATTGGCAACTCAATGGTTTGATGCCCAGATAGTAAACTAGGTAAGGATGACCATTCGGAATGGTGATTAAATTCATCCTGCTCTTTGACGAGTAAATAGCAGGGGGGGGGGGTCAGCAGGGGTGATGCTGATGTGACCTCTGATGGTCTGATTCGTGAGTGGTGAGACAAGAATGTGGAGGAAATATACCAAGCAGGGTGTCCACTCCACATCTGTTCAGTTGTCACCAGCTCACCAAGCTTCCTGCTGATGGTAGTGTGTTCCAGTATTGTGCAGATCAACAATCTTGTGACTCTGTTGGCAAGTGTGTTGTATACACACAATTCTTTGAGTTCATTCTGGAATTGATTGGTAAGTTGTTTGATTAATTTGGACACAAAGCCTCAGTTACAGTCGGAATTCTGGCTGGTTGTAGTGGTTCAAATACTTATTTCAAGCAATGTCATGCAAATTAATGCATAACTGTGACATAATGATTTTTTCTTGGCTATTGTTTCATATTCTGTCTCTTTCCATGAAAATGAAACTACCGTACAAAATTTGGTCTATTCATTTATTTGTTCCTGAAAAACCTTACAAATGCAGCAGGGGATGAAATACCCCTGCTATAATGTATATAAGTCACAATGTATATGTGACATCTGTCTTTCTTTTAGGTCGACCATTATGGTGACTGGAGCCTTTCTGGATGCTTTTCAAAAGGTGGCTGACATGGCGACTGGAACAAGAGGTAAACAAACACACACACACACACACACACACACACACACACACACACACACACACACACAGAGGACAGTTCCACATACAGTTGAATTGATCCTAAATCTGTTTAAGGAAAAATCAGGAGGAAGGAAAAATCATTGGTACAGCAGCTCTTGTAACTCCCCAGGTCTTGTTTGAACAGTCGATCCTCAGAATGGCAGACAACATTTTAATGGACACATATGTTTTACTGAATTCTGGGAGTAGGTCTCAGTTTCCTCTTTGCAAACCCAAGGGATATAAACCCAATGGATATAAATGGATCTAAACTCTCATCAAGCTCAGCCCTAATTAGGGCTGGGTGATATATTGATATTTTAATGTATCAATATAGGTTTTGAAGGAGATATGTAATTTGACTTATGACATATATCAATACAGTTCAATTTGCGCTGTGACCAGCTCCAGTCAACTGCTGAGTCAGAGCTGTCTGCCCAGCTGCTGCCCACACCCGCGCTTCTCCTCTTTCCTGATCTGAGGAGACTGTCATGATGGAGTTTTACCGCTGTAGAATATGGAGGAGATGTTGAAGTTTTGACTGTTTGTGGAATTTTGTCAGAGAAAGAATGAAAGCAGAGGACACGATTGCCAAAACGTATTGCTCCAGTTCTGCTAACAAATGTTCTAACCCCCCAAAAATCACAGAAGTGTCTATGCTTCATTAATCAACAGTGTGTGTTTACCACATCAGCTATGATAAATGAGAATGCGACAAGGAATAAAGAACTGGATCGCTATCACCGATAGACCTGTCGGTAGACTCCTGTGTCGAAGGTAGAGGTACGGCCCTCTGTCTGTAGTGACCAATCAGCTGCCTTTTTACTTTACTCTTTACTTTACATGTTTACTACCGGCTCTGCCGGCTAGGAGCCTCAATCTAAAGGTGGAATTAGAAAAACTACCAGGTACCAGGCTCTACCACCAGAGGAAACGCGAACAAGTTGAAAAAATGTTGGTATTGTACCTTACTCATATGAATATAATTATCTCAGAAAAAAGATTGACCTGTTTTATTTTAAAGGTTATTTTTATGTTTTATATATATATATATATATATATATATATATATATATATATATATATATATATATATATATATATATATATATATATATATATATTATTTTAATGTTCACCTTAAAGTGCTTTGATTTTAAAAAGCTGCTCCAGTGTTAGTTAAGTGTTTTTAAAATATTTGAATATGGAAAAGTCATTTGGGGGGAGAGTCGCTTCACCTTTTGGTTTTTGCTCTTTTTGTTTGGATTCCTCATCTCTTGTCCTTGGGAGTTGGAACAGATGCAGGCAGAATGGTAAAATTGTTGCAGTGAGGATGATAACACACAGGACTCAGTCCCAAAGTCCCAAAGACCTCAAGGCTGTAAACATGGGGAAACATTGGAGCATACAACACCTGTTTTAAGGTTGGCCATTGGCTCACGCTCCATCCTTCCCTCACAAGACCCCCAGATACTTAAACTCCTCCACTTGAGGCAGGGACTCTCCTTCAACGGGGAGTGCGCAAGCCATTTTTTCACTACATGCAGCAAGCTAATTTTACTTGCTAAGAAATCTTGAAATAAGATTTTAAAGTCTAGAAATAAGCAGACCCAGGGCAGTATTCATAGGTGAATAAACTGAAACTGAATATGCTTATTTTTAGATTAAATTATTTGGAATTGAACTTAATGCAGCCAAACAATAAGGTAAATATATTAAATATCGGCAAATATTAACAAGATTCTTTCATTGTATCTAATTAGACTAAATGACTGAAAACAAAGAATACAATGTCAAATTTAAGTAAAAAATTACTCCATTCCGTACAGTAGGATGATGCTGTATCTTGATAAGAGTTGGCTTATCTTGAAATGAAACTAAATCCATATTAAAACTAGACCCTTTAAACTTTAAAAAAACAGCCCTTATAGACCTAGACCAGGGGTGTCAAACTCATTTTAGCTCAGGGGCCACATAGAGGAAAATCTATTCCCAAGCGGGCCGTACCGGCAAAATCATGGTATAAAACTTAAAAACAACAACTTCAGATTGTTTTCTTTGTGTAATACTGTCCAAAATAGGGCAAACACAACATCACTATTAATCACAAAACACTTCAAGTTATTTGAAAATTCTGAGGACAAAGAACAAACACACAATGCCTCAGTGATTCACCAAACTGTTTCACAGATCATATAACTACAGTGGGGCAAAAAAGTATTTCGTCAGCCACCAATTGTGCAAGTTCTCCCATTTAAAAAGATGAGAGAGGCCTGTAATTTTCATCATAGGTACACTTCAACTATGAGAGACAAAATGAGAAAAAAAATCCAGAGAATCACATTGTTTGATTTTTAAAGAATGTATTTGCAAATTATGGTGGAAAATAAGTATTTGGTCAAAAACAAAAGTTCATCTCAATACTTTGTGATGTACCCTTTGTTGGCAATGACAGATCAAACGTTTTCTGTAACTCTTCACAATATTTTCACACACTGTTGTAGGTATTTTGGCCCATTCCTCAATGCAGATCGTCTCTAAAGCAGTGATGTTTTGGGGCTGTCGTTGGGCAACACAGATTTTCAACTCCCTCCAAAGATTTTCTATGGGGTTGAGATCTGGAGACTGGCTAGGCCACTCCAGGACCTCGAAATGCTTCTTATGAAGCCACTCCTTCGTTGCCCGGGCGGTGTGATTGGGATCGTTGTCATGCTGAAAGACCCAGCCACGTTTCATCTTCAATGCCCTTGCTGATGGAAGAAGGTTTTCATTCAGAATCTCACGATACATGGCCCCATTCATTCTCTCCTTTACACGGATCAGTCATCCTGGTCCCTTTGTAGAAAAACAGCCCCAGAGCATGATGTT
>CAAKHB010005046.1:3061-19142 GCA_901007665.1 Aeoliscus strigatus
CTTTCACACACACACACACACACACACACACACACACACACACACACACACACACACACACACACACACACACAGACGTGCTTGTTTCAGTCTTACCTCTCTCTCTATCTCTCTCCTCCTCTCTGGCTCTCTGAGTCTCTCTTCTGTCTGTTGGTTTTTGCACTGATGCTGCAGTGGTACATAAAACACACCCTTCTGAGAGCTGCTTCTCGTGCCCTCCTCTTCTCCTCCTTGCTGCCATCTCATTGGCTATTCCACAGCGATGACATCAGCCTCTTTCATTCTCTGTCTGTATTCCCCTGGTACCTTCTGCCCCTCCTCTCTAATTTACCTCTATGCACCCTCCTCTATTTTTACATCAGTCTCCTGTCTCTTATTGGCGACTGTTTGGATTAGCATGTCTGCAATGAACAGAAAAAAGAAAAAAAGACCCTTTGACTTAATTCGATTTTTGGTTTTGTCAACTGAAGGAATGATTTAACTAAAACACTTTGGATGTATTCACAATGAAACAATTTGACTGTTACGTATTACATATTGTGCTTCTTTTATTCACTTAAGACATTGATTTTCTGGTTGAATTCAATTTTGCTCCATCACATGTATAACTTTTGTCATCTATATAGCTCAGCCTTGGTCACCTGCAATTCACAAACATCAGTAATACTTCTTCTAAAGCCTTTAAAGTAGCCAAGTTCTGAACACATTCCAGTTTCAAACTTATCCAACCCAACAGGGGCAGCCGAGCACACAAAAGGTTTAGATCTCCAGCTGTATTGCAGGTAAGAAGGAAATGCTAACCTCTTTAGCGTGAGCTGGAGCGTAAACAAGGTTTTACCCTCAGCATCACCTAAAGTCGTAAGCTTTGGTGGACACAGTGGAAGGACTGGAAGGACAGGAAGTTGAAGTTAAACAGGGTGGCCTCTGTTAAAATCAGCTCACAGGCGACATATTCTTCCATCCTTCATCAACATCATATTTATATTCATCGTGTCTGTGTTTTACTGCTTGACTCCGCCTCCTCTGAATGAGTTTTTTCTCAATCTCTAAAGGACCGTTACACCCATGTGGCATTTCATGTTATCTGCCAAGAAGAGCAGGCAGCCAAAACACCCCCTCACCCCTTCTGTGTGTGTGTGTGTGTGTGTGTGTGTGTGTTACAGAGGCATATAGACAGGAAGTGCGAAAGGAGACAGATGACAGATGGACAGAAGGAGTCTGTGTCTCAGCTTTTTTCTTTGAAAGGAAGGTTATAGAATCACTATTGTCACATTTTGACGGATATTGTCACTCCATGAAGAGGGTTCTCTGGTGTGTTAATTGTTTTTACTGAATGCTTTCAGTCTATATCTTTCTATATCTTTTAATAAATATCACATTGTTGTATTAGTTAATTTAGTGAGCTGAGCACCCACATTAGTGCTTCAGGTTTTCCTATCTAGTGATAGAGACTGCTACATAGTCCTTTCAGCAAATCAGTTATTTAATTAATTTACTGTAACTTTTTGTATTTGGGACTCAAGAAGAAGCAAGTTGAGAGTTACAGAACGTCATGTATTTCTACTACTTAAGGGCAAAAAACCCACACTGGCCTATGAACAGAGCCTGAATATTCACTTTAACTGAACCCAACCCTGATTGGGGACATGCTACATGACTTAGTTGTTAATGACACTTGTGATTCCTTTCATGACACCACTGCGTTTGATGTGGTGCTGCGTTTGTGATCGTCTGATACCAACAGAGGTTTTATTCATGTCACGCAGTGTCTCCAATATGTCTGAGGAGGTTTCGCAGTCTGTACAGCATACGACTTCATTCAGAAAAAACTCCACCTTCAAAAGGAGTGACAGATGAAAATCCCTCTTCAAGGACAATAAGACTACATTTGCTGGAGGCAGTGGGAAATAAGACAGTAGAGTTCAATAATTAATGATTAAATTCAGTGTTACATGTACTTGCAAATGGTGTGAGCAGAGCATGACTTTTTGAGGAAGCACTTTATAGTGAATGTAGTTATTGCTTTTAATTTATTGTGCTTACTTATGATTTCAGTTTGGGGACATAGTCACAGAAACAGAAAGTGTTTGGTCACTAAACTTCAGTAACTTCTAATGTCTGACTTTAACAGTAAATTGAGTTTCCCTCTAGAACAAACAGCAGCTCCATTATCTCCTCCGCCTCCTGCAACTTGTTTGTCTACCCTGATGCTGTGTACATCCTTCCCTCCAACTCTGCGTCTTCCCTCACTTAAGGATTAATTCACTTAACCTGTGTGTGTGTGTGTGTGTGTGTGTGTGTGTGTGTGTGTGTGTGTGTGTGTGTGTGTGTGTGTGTGTGTGTGTGTGTGTGTCTGGGATGGGGGTGGGGGGTGATCAATACAGAAGATGAAAATCTTTCTCCTCTCCTATGTCCTTGTCTGGGTTAGCATGGGATGTGTCATCAAGGACACACACACACACACACACACACATCTTGAATATGGATACAGTTTACCGTAAGAGTGACTCAGCCTCTTTGACTGGAATACACAAAGCCAAAGAAAAGCTGCAAGCTTACACACACACACACACACACACACACACACAACTTGTCTACACTAAGGACAACCTGCCATTTCCATCATCCAAAGTGTGCGGTTGAAAGAAAGATGAACGTTGAAATGGAAGAGTTAAAAAAGTGAGTTGGAGAGAACGTGCAGCACTGACGGACAATTGGTCAAACAAATGGGTGACATCGAAGGGTTAACCCTTTTATTTCATTATACATCAATAAATCCTGTAAGGCAATTAGAGCCATTAAGCTTATGAATTCTGTGCCTGCTGCAGCCATTTCTCTCCTTCTAGAACACACACACACACATACACACACGGTAAACTGACAGTTTGTCTCAGGCCTTAGTATTAGGTACCGAAGCACAACCCCTTCGCTTAAAAACAAAAGAAGTTCGAGAATCCTGACCACCATGTTCTCTAAAACCACCATATGCACCGAAAAAGACCTTAATAGCTAGTATGTAATATGTTCCTCCATCACTGTGGAAAAACATCAATACTCAATCATTATTGTAATAATTTGGACATTTAGATGTCTTCAAACTAAATAAACAAGAAAGCTTTAGAACCATTAGATCTGAACTATTAGAAGATGAGAATTCCCTGATGTTAATGGAAACATCTTTACTGCTCTGCTTTCTCTGTTTTGTTCCACCATGGCATGATTATACAGCGACTGCAGAAAATCAATACAAACAATAACCTGTCAATATCTTGCTGAGTAGAAAATATTTGCTCCTCCATGATGAAATATTGGCGTAACCTCTGGCACAAAACATGTTTAAGATTCACAATCAAGAAATTAAAGAAACTCAGTGAGTCATTTTCAGTCATTATCTACAGACATCAGTTCCTGTAATGAGAGTGATCAGCTGTTTGACACACAGCATCTTTCGTTCAATCAAAGACAGAAACTCACAAACCTCTTCCTGTGATTACATTATATCGCCACCTACCGGACTTATGAAAAACATGTATATATGCAGCATTTACATGACGCTCAGATATCTCGTACATCACTTGTCTTTTCAAATGTACGTGACAGAGCAGTGGCAGGCAGTCGAGGGAGTCGACTGAACAGCGCCATCATCCGGATGTTGCGTTAGCCTGTAATCGTAGATAGCGCTGACAGAGCGACAAATCAATGTAATTTAAATTTAAACTCACCTACAGTTTGCTGTAAAACAGACAAAAGTAACCATTTCTCTTATATCTTCTCAGCCTCGGCTGCACAGGCAGCCGCCATGTTTGTTTACGCCAGATGTTATATTTTATGACACAACTTCACTTAAATATATAATTGCTCAGGCCCAATGAGGAAAAAAAAAATGCAGAAATGTAAATTTGAATAAAAAAGCAAAGATTTGGGAATGTGTTTACAATGACTCAGTACTCACCATCTTTGGGAATTTTGCACCTGGGATCTTAACTGCTGCTCAAACAAAAGAAATACTTTGGAAATGTATGTGCAATAAATGTATGGACATCTCTTGACAGTAAATCATGGTAAACAAAGTTTTGGCCACATCTGTGCAAACGTGCACACTTGCATCAGCAGGCAAGATGTTATATATAATATTTGTGATCAGGTCTCGGTCAAATGTAAGCGTACTTTCATGCATTATCGTATAAAAGAGATTACTCTGCGGAACGATTTCATGCGGCGATTCTCTCATGTTTATTTGAGTCAACAGAGAGATGGGGTTTTGCAGGTGCAGACCAAAAGTGCAGTCAGACGTTCCAAAACACTTCAAATCAAACCAGCTGATGTCTCGGCGCATGCGCAGTCTGCTCGTCACTGTGAAACGTCACTCGGTGCGCTGCATTAGTAGACCGAGAGGTAAACAAGCTTTGTTACTCATTTAAACTTTTCAGTCCCACAAACGTAATTAAACAGCAGCAGTAATTTTACCAAGATGCCTGCTTTCCCGACAGTTCATTAGTGACATGAAACTTGTCGCCGCTGTCTCTGTGACTTTTCACACAGGGCTAGTTAACAGCAGTGGCTAACTGTTAGCTGTTAGCTCGCTAACTCACAGCCAATGGAGAAAGAATAACAACTGGGTTTATACTGGACGACCCAATGAACAACTGGAACGACTCGGCAGACTCTTCTCAACTGCAGGTGTAGTTTACGACCACGTGATTTTGGAGTGTTTTTATAGTGATACTGTGTCATCGCTTGCTTGCTCTTTTACATGAAGTCGAGCAAAGATAGCTTTAGCATTGCATGCTAGATATGTCTGAGCTGCTCGTACAGTTGGGAGGCGGGACTTATTTGTGATTGACACAGAAGCCTCGTCCAATCAAAAAGAAAAACCATACTGTTTAACCTTGGGGAGCTTGTGGGCCAGTCCAACTATTCAGCAGAAACGGCACAAAAAGAGAATAATAAAACAGCATTCAGACGTTTTTGTGTAAGATATTAAAACTGTCAAAAGTCTTGAGACTTTCCGATAAGTCGTCGAATTTCAGGCTGCCCGTTACTTTAGTGGCACGCACTGTGACGTATGCGATGTCACGGAACATGGTAACTTACAGCAGTTTCACACTTCATGTCGGGTTGAGGATTTTGGAAAACCTCGAAACGATTAGTAATATGTATACTTATTAAGGAGTCTATTTCAATCAGAGAGCTGAGAGAAAATGCAATTAAAAATATTCAATATTATGAATTATTTGATACTAATCGGGACAATGTAAAAACATAGATGTGTTTTTTATACTCGGGAGATCCATCTTAAAAAAAGTTGGTGTGTTTCAATGCTCTATTAATCCTTCTGTTCTTGTGATTTCCATGTATTTATTATTGTATATAATAGTCCGTCATCCTGTCCAAATATACAATTATAAACCTTTGTCTCTCAGATGAAGACCCCACCAGACAGGTCAGGGATCACCTTTGAGGTTGGAGCTCAGCTGCAGGCGAGAGACCGTCACAAGAACTGGTGTGGATATGCACACAAACACACACACACACACACACACCGACAGTCATATTTCCATCAATTCAGAGGACATTACATTCATTTCATTGAGACTGAAACAACTCTTCATCTTCACCTTGAAACAAGTTCTCATGCTAAAACGTAGTTTAATGATGGAGACACTGTGACAAGGACATAAACATATCCATTTGAATAGTTTTAATGTCATCTTTGTTTCAAAATGTCACTGACTCTATTAAGGATTTTGATTCCAGGTATGCAGCCACGATTGAGAAAATCGACTATGACAAAGAGCGTGTTTTGATCCATTACCGGCAGTGGAGCCGTCGGCATGACGAATGGTTTCAGTGGAACTCTCCTTATCTGCGACCGCTGGAGCGAGTTGGTCTGAGGAGACAGGGCCTGAGTCAAACACGCACGTCCCCAGTATGATGCACACAAATTACATGCATATTGTGTGACTGTACATGTTATGTTTGGACTTCTTTGACACCGTGCTACAGCAGACATATCATTTCCTAGACTGCTACAGCAGTCCCTCTCTGTGCCGATCGGGCTCATGACGCAGGAAGCAAAATCTTTTATATATGTACATTGTGCAGAGATTACAACTGACTTCTTTTATTCTCTATCTGTTTTAGTTGTTTGGGTCAGGTTCAAAGGTTCTGGCCTGTTGGACTGACTGTCGTTTCTACCCTGCTAAAATTCTACGGGTCAACAAAGATGGTAAGAGATGATCTGATCTGATCTTTTTTCACTGGCACAAAACGTCTGCACATTATTGCTGAGGTTATAGCAATGAACATACTCTGAAAATTGATACACAGTATACCCTGTAGCAGGAGAGGATGTGAGGACTGAAAGTGTTTTGTTTTAAAAGTGTCGTTCAACTAGAATCACATTTAAGCCTTTAATGGAGAAAAACAGTCTGGGTGGAGAATAAAGCGGCGGAACTCACGACACAGCTTTTCATTTGATATGGATGCAGCTTTTTAGTTCGTCTGTATTTATATGTGAGACAAGAATAAGACAGCATCATGAACGATGAGGAAGGAATGATGTCTCTTGTGTTTGTTTTAGACTCCTACACAGTGCGGTTCTTTGATGGCGTGGTTCGCACTGTGAAACCCACTAAAGTCAAACCCTTCCAAAGAGTAAGAAATGCATTTGCATTTGCCCTAGCTTCACCAGGTGCTGTGCTTTTAATCCTAAGTGCAATTGTTTGTGTGATTGTGGCCACAGAAGTCCAGATGTGAGAGGAATGCTGTGGGAAGTGAGGGGTGGGAGGAAGGAGAGAGTGAGAAGGAGGCAGGAGAGGAAAGAGAGGAAGAGGACCAGGAGAAAAAGTTGGAGGAAGAGGACAAGGTGACATCAGAGGACAAGGGAGGAGCTCCTGAGGGGGAGGAGAGGAAGAGAAAGGGTGAACCTTCATCCTGGGATCCACCAGCCAGAAAGAAAAGTGATGACAGTAAGTCACACGACCTCGTCCCTCAACCACCCCCAGCATCTCAGCCAACAGAAAGCCTGTAAGTCTCTTGAATAATTTCATCAGTAATTTCTTTTTCAGGTAGAACCAGTGTGAATCCAAACCAGGCAATCAGAGATGACTCCACCCAACCAGCTCATCCAAACCCCACCCACATCGACAGAGGTTCATACAGATGACAGTGTTCTGCAGCTTTCTACTCTTCTTTTGACTTTTGAGTGCATAACTCTGTTTTATTATTGTAGAGACACCTGAAATGTTCTCAAACTTTAATCTTTGCCTATCAGATGTTCTGTTGGAGCGTCAGGCCCATCTGCCTACCACTCATAAATTCAGCAGAGAACCATGTAAGTACCCGCCCGCCATATAACACAACACAACACGCACTTCACATGACGCTGTCACAAAGTCATGGTCAGTCACAGTCCAGTCCACAGTGGTATGCAGCCCTTTCATAATCTGATGAGATTTGTCTCCATGTGCTCCCTGGTGTCGTCTCAGTGTACAGGGTGATAAAGAACCAACCTCCTCCAATTCTCTCCATTGAGCTGGACCACAATCCATTCAAGTGTCCGTCAGCGGGCTGCACCAAGTCCTTTAGGAAGGCGAGTCTGCTGCACTACCATATCAAGTACTACCACTCCGACCAGCAGCTGGATGAACATGGCAGTGAGCATGTGACTCAGAGGTAGGTTGTTTGCTCACATCCCAGAAGAGCTGCTGTCAGGGAGTCTGCAGGAGGTTTACTGAAATTTTCCTGACCTGGTTTGTTACAGGAGAAAACGGTCATCATCTGAGGGAGGTGAGTTCCTGATGGACAGAAAGAATGACATGCAGAGTGGCACCTATCACCATGACAACAGAGAGCACAACACCATGGGAACAGGTCGGTAAATCAGGACATACACTGTCGTGAGATACTTTAAAGTTTTAATGTGAAAACATCTTTGTCCTCAGACATCAAGAGAGAAGAGGGAAGGGACAAATTGTCACATGACAGGAGGGAAAGGAAGAACTTCCTGAGAGTAAAACTAAAGAAGAAGAAAAAGAAGAAGAAGAAAAATCAGTCAGGTGATGAGCAGCCTGTCATTGTCAGATGTTATTTCTGACCCTACCCTATCTCCTATAACCCTCAGAAAAATAACAATCATACATATGAATGTTTTTTTTATGTCATTAGGGCTCTGTAGCAGTGATGAAGAGAACTCAGATCAACCCCCAATCACACTGAAGCTCTCCACTGGACACCCCATCTCACACACACACGGTGGGATCTCCACACATAAACTCATAAGCTCATTTATGTTGTGTTTTAGTATTCGGCATTAGTCAGATGTTAGCAGCAGGTGTTAACTTAAGCCGCTTCTGCTCTCAGTTGATGACGGCAGTGACTGGTCAACGCTGACAGCTGAGAGCGGAGAGGATACCCTGCCTTGGCCCGTCGGTATGGAGATGGACGAGTGTGAGATGGTGAGGTGTGTGTGTGAGGTGGACGAGGAGAACGACTTCATGATCCAGGTAAAATAGGGTACCGTCACAGTTTGTCAAATGAGATTAAGACCAGTGTTTTAGTTTCAGGTCACAACAACTGACAGTCCAATGATGGCAGATGTACACAGATGACATGGTGGATTTCACTTTTTGTCTGTAGTGTGAGTCGTGTCTGTGCTGGCAGCATGGCACCTGTATGGGTCTGTATGAAGACAATGTCCCACACAACTATACCTGCTACTACTGTCGACACACCTCAGGTAGGATTTACTTTACTTCCAGGCCGGGTGACAAAAAGAAGTCTGTCGTTTTTTTTTTTTTAAACTTGCAGGTTTAAACCGTAAGAAACTGGACCCATTTCAAACAGTGATTCTACAGACAGTCTGTCTTCTGATGTGCCCGTTTACCCAACCTTACTGTTGTCACAATTTTCAGTTGACAAGGTTCATTTTTCCTCAAAAACATCCTCCTCTGCTTTGTCAAAAAAAATAAATAAATCCTGTATGATTGCCACCAAAACATCCCACACAGTTTCAGCTTTCAGCCCTGTTAACATTTATACAACAGTCATGAAATGGGGGAATATCTCATTACAGCCCCCATTCTGTGGCATTTATACACAGAACAGCAAGGCGTTAGAGTGGTATAATATTCTCATAGTGAAAATGCAATTTTAGTGAAGCAATTTCCTGTGCCATTCTGGAAGAATGGAAGATGCCTCCAGATGAGTGCAGTTCAGATGAAAATGCTCCCAACCATGTTGTTTTGTGGTTGATACACAGCACATGGGGGGAAGATCTCAAATGAAGCCTTTCCCTTTCCTTATTGGAGCCAATTGACAATCTATATGTTGACAATCTGTTTAAGCAGCAACTTATTTCACAGGATGGAGGCGCGCTCAGCGCTACCTGTCAGAGCCTGATTCCATGACATCTGGTCACATGTTTGGCCTGTCGTGCGTTAAGGAGAACTATTCTGAGGTCAATTCCTCCAAGATCTCACACACCACCGGTCTCCTTGGGCACACACACGGCCTTAATCAGGTCCTCAGCGGGCTGCAGCTCAAGATCAGCCTGTTGCAGTGAGTGAGGTCCTGTCAGCTTCTGCTTGTTTGTGTTTACAGAAGGATTCATCTAGTTCATCTCTCCATGCAGGTCACCATCGCACCCTGATCTGCAGCTCTGGCGGTTGCCATGGAGATTGCAGCAGGGGCACAAGCTGGCAGTAGGTCAGAGAGGCGAGACCCCAGTGAGTTACGTAAGCAGTGAGCACTGTTACCAGAGGCCTGGAGCATCCTGGGAAAAAGCAGAGGGGAGAGAAAAAGGAGTGAAGCAGGAACTGAACTCTGAACGGAAGGTACAATTCAACTTGAGTTCTCTCTCTTTTTTTTTGTTGCTCTCCTGAAGTGTCTTACATCTTATCTTAAACATCCATGGGGTGTCAATGTGACAGCTGACCCGTTGAGAGCTCAGCAGTCTTGTTCCTGCACAGTAAAGACAACATTGATTGTTTGCTCTGTGGAACTAAAGAGATCCTAAGATTGTCGCTTGGGATGCTAAAATTAGCTCCTGTAGATTGTGACCTCTGACCCTTCCTGTTAAAGGTCACTAGGTATTTTTGAGCCACATGGATGTTAACACTAAGTAAGACAGTAAGACCTTTGGAAAGTCACTGCCAGTCAGTGAGAAAGCAGCAGATGTGAGTTTTGCTGAATATTGTGTGGGCCGTTTACGATGTGTGATGTCTTCAGCATTGTGCCGGGACTGAAGCTGTGTTAGAGCAACTGTTTCTAAATGACCTTGAATGAGTCTGCCGCTTCTGCAATGACGCACTAACTTGCACGCAGATATTGATGTACTGTATCCATGGTGACTTCTTATTGATCAGAGGCTAAATGTCTCTTCCCAGTTTTAACCTGACATGACCTGATCAGAATCAGTGGAAAAGCACACAAACGTTTTGAACCCCAGTTATTTTTGAGTTGGCTCACGGAGACATACTCACACTCACAGTATTTAACAGACCTTCTGTTGCTATGATACCAGTGAATCCAGTTAGAAATTCATTCTGGTAAGTTATTTTTACTCAGCTGTGCTTATGAGTGTGAGGGAGAATAGTTTGGTATTAAATAATGAATAAAAAGTGTTCAGTTGCACTTCTTCACCTGATGTGACAAATAAAGTTAACATTGTATTTGTTTGTGTTGTGTTCTGTGGAAGGCATGATTGACCTGACCAAACATTTTGTCAATATACAGGAAATAAAGCAGGAGGAGGTTGCCAACCCTCCCACTGGAGTGCCAGCTAACAACACAAGCAAGGAAACACAAGGTGACAGCAGCACAAAAAGGTTGAACACGTGTGCTCACGCCAACTGTGAGGAGCACACGCCAACACAGACATCTATGTTGGAGTGTCAGCTTAACCTGCTGGAGCACGTGGAGTCTCTTCACCACCAGATCAGTGCCAGGATGGACCTGATCGAGAAAGACCTGGATGGTAATGCACACACACGTACACGTCTACACACACACATACTCAGAATCCCAGCATTCACAGCATCTCTGTGTGTCTACAGTGCTGGAGTCCTGGTTAGACCACTCGGGCGAGCTTGAGCCACCCGATCCTTTATCCCGCCTCCCGCAGCTTAAACAGCGAATCCGGCGGCTCCTGCGTGATCTTTGCACAGTGAGGCATCTGTCAGTCTGTCGCTGACACCTTCCACCCCTCACACCTTTGACTGCTGGAGCTCCCGTTTGCTAATTGGAAACAACAGACCGACTGCCAGAATGCACACACACACACCGGTCAGTACTTTTTGACCTCATGGACCCCCCGCCCCCGTTGGAGAAAAGGCACATTTGATGAAAGTGGGCCTGATTTCTGTTTCAATAGAGCGTTAACATTTCTTTAGCAGAAGACGCTGAGTCTGACCACATGGTGATGACACATTTCATGACTGATTAATTTTGGATTGTATTTTTGTAAATGTTGTGACTGATCTGAAAAACAACATCTGGATTTAGGTTTATTCAAGCAGATTTCCACAACTTACTAACACAAACTGAACTTCTCTCTCGCTCTCACTCATTCACCTGAACCTGGGTGTTTACTTAAAAGTCACGCTGTTTTGAGTATGAGTTCTCTGTGAAGATGTTTTGGGACTAGAACTGTTTAAATACATCTTTAAGAACAAACAAAATATTCTCTGAGGGCTGACAGGCCGCTCAGGCAGGAACCTTTACAGCTGACTGATATGTGCTTTGTTTTGGCACACGTTAGTTTTTCTCCATCAACAGAGAAGGTTGAGGTCGAAGGCTGTACGATCACACTTTTCTTTGCAGAGCTTCCGACATTACTCCAAAGTGATGGCGTCAAACTTAACATAGGCTACGTGAAGATTGCCACTGATTTTGTTTCCTTATTTTATTTGATTCCTCCTGAACAAGCTAAGTTATGAAAAGTATTAGCAGCTATGTTCATTTTTATTCATCTTATATGTTGGGTTCACACACATTAAGCTTTTTATCTTACATTGTGTTCTTTATATAGTTGTTTTTCGCCTGCAGATAACAGAGAGTGTCGGTTGAAAGGAAGTCATCATGGGAAAGGTCTCAGTTCCCCCAGTACATTGCTGTTCTCTCCATTCCAGCCTCTATGTGTCAGTAAAGAACAAGACACTGAATCTAATTTGCATTCATGATAGATCATGCCCACTGTTGAACACCTGTTCTTGAAATTCTCAGCCTGGAATTTTAGAGCAGAAAACCTGAGTGGAACGACATGTCCTGGCCTGGGATGTTTCTGTGTCTGGGAGATTTGTATACTCTCCCCGTGTCTGTGTGGGTTCTCTCCAGGTTCTCTGGCTTCCTCCCACCTCCCAAGCATGCTAAGGTTAACTGGTCACTCTAAATTGCCCGTCGGTGTGAGTGTGTGCGTGAATGGTTGTCTGCCTTTTTTACTCATCCAGGGTGTACCCTGCCGTTCACCCATTGGCAGCTGGGATCGCCTCCAGTATAACTGAGACCCATAACCGGAGCAGGTGGTGAGATGAATGAATGAATGAATGTCGTCTCAGAAATGAGCTTTGAATTCTCTTTTCGGACTGTCAGTGATGTTAACAGAGTGGCTTAGATGATGTGAAAGGGGCAAGATCCAGTCTGAGTTCCCATCATAAATCATCAGAAGCAACACAGTTCTCTGATACAGAGATCAACAGAATCAAATGTCTACCCAGTAATTCAGAGGACACCTCTGTGTCTGTGAACAGACAGAAGGTCACTGGTCTTGGTGAACCCACATGAAGGGTCATGTACATATTTTTATATAAAAATAACTTTTGACCAATGTAGTGTTATCTCACTAACAGGCTAATACAGTGTTTTGAATGAACAAACCTGTTGTAACATACATTAAAAAAACATTTGAGATGTTTTGTATACTTGTGTAAGAAACTAAATGTATAAAGCTGTAGATTTATTCTGATAGTTAACTTCTTACTCTGATGTGTGTGGTAAAGATTCTTCAGTTGTGATGAAACACGATCCATATGACCACAGTTCCCAACACTGCTGCGTTCAGGTACAGACTCTCTCAACTGGTGTTTTTTTTTTTTGTTCAAAATTTCCAATGTTAGCAGTTAATAAAGAGCATTTTTGAAAGTTTATTATTTCTCTTGTGTATCTTTCTACAGGTTTCTTTGATCAAAGTTTGGAGAAGAAATTAGGTCCCGTGTTTACTTCCATTCACCCAGCAACACTATAAAGCACTTCATTCAACATATAGAAACATTTATGCAATATGTTTGAACTGGATTTTAGCATAACAGCAACAGGTGCCTCTCACATGGGTCAACATCAAACGTGGAAATTTCACGTTTAACTAATCTTTAACTGCTGCCGTGTCAATGCTGAAATACAGGTCAAACACTAGGCACCAAATTAAATGACAGTTTTTACATCATTTTACATTTTTACATTTTTTTTATTTCTTCCACACAGGAAAAGCCTAGAATGTTTTAGAAGGTTTTATCTCATTTTGCCCTGCATACCTAATGAATAAACAAGACATTGAGTGAATCAGGGTCAGGGTCGTGCGTGTTTGTGAGTTTTTTTCTGTACGACCAGCGTGATCTGGGTCAGTGCTGTATTCAGTACTTGTATTTGTGTTGTAGTGTTACAGGTCAGCAGATGGTGTCACTGTATGTTTAGAGGCCACCAAGATACTTCCTTATGCCACTGCTGTGTGTGTGTGTGTGTGTGTGAGGGGAGAGAGACAAGCCGTTTTACATTTTGCAGGGACTGTCCTCACATGGGGACAGGAATCAAGTTTCTAATCACGTAAAACCTTTAACAATGCACATATTTATGTATAATGGAATACTGTGACTAGATAGACGGGGAAAAAATCTGTTGCCATGGGAACCAAGTGGGTGTCCCTTATGACTGACAACCTGTTGTTTACGTTGACGTAGCTCCGCCCCTGACCGTCAGCATGCCACTGACAGTTTGGTCCACAGACAGGCGGCACGCTCGCGACCAGCCGGAGTCCGGACAGACGCGTTCCCGTGGCTCCATTCTCCAGCACCGACTGGTTCTGCTCGCATTTATCGGCACGAATCGGATCTACGAACGGTCAGTAGCAGCGTGCAATGCACTGGCAGGTGTAAGTCAAAGGAGCTAACCGAGAAGGCTAGTTAGCCAGTTAGCCAGCTAGCCTCGTGGTGAGCTTTGTGGCAAACTAGTTGTCAGGTTATCGTCGGTGGGAAAAGTTAACTGGATGTCGATAGCAGGGGAAGACGGCTGCGTCCTTGTGAGGCTAGCTACAATGGCGGTGGTATATTTGGCTACAGGTGTGTGGGTGGGCGGGCGTGCGTGCGTGCGTGTGTGTGTGTGCGCGCGAGAGAGAGAGTCGTGGCGTGTCACGTAGTAACGGTTGTTAAAGCCTGGTCTGGAGCTCATTTCAGCTTCCAGTTAATTAATGAGCTCATCTCCAGCACGGTCTGTGTGCGCGCGTGCGTGTGCGCGTGCTTGAAGCCATTTTGCCTGGTCTGCGTTTGAGACTTCTTTTCAGGGTTCAGATCTGACCTCGATTGAAGTTCTTCTCGATGGCTGTTGGGGTCAGAATTAGGACTGGGAGAACTCAGTTCGCAGGGATTTGCAAGGAGAAGGATGAGACAGCTTAAAAATAACATTACACCATTATTGTCCCACACTAGGGATTTTTTTGCAGTGTCACAGGAGCAAAAAGAGAACAAAATAGTCTCATAAAACAAAATTGAAAATGTCATGTTCAGCAATACGATTGTAAAACTACCACACTGATTTTCACCAAACTTTTGTGAGGTCTTTGAAGTGGGGCAATGGAGATTCCATTCCATTTACATCTACATGCATGTACACTACTCTATCACTCCTCGCAGCATGACACAGAAACCACTCGAATAACTGTGATCTACATTTCTTTCAAGATTGGCTTCAGATTTGATATCATAACAGTTTTATGCTTTTACCTGTTGAGAGGTTAGATGGAAATTAGAGTAGGGGGATAGACAAGTGACAAGTGATCATTTTTGATCATTTGACAAGAGACCCTAGGATGGGGGAATGGATCATGTCAACAATATTACATATTCTGTGTGTGTGTGTGTGTGTGTGTGTGTGTGTGTGTGTGTGTGCGTGCGTGTGTAGGTGGCCAGCAGCACCAGGAGCACTGTATACTTAGCTGAGGTGGAAAGACAACCTTCAGTGTTTGCAGGGCTTCAACCAACCATGCTTTGATTGTTTTTGCCAGATAATGAATGTCCGTTGAGTGTGATATTATCAAGTGTGACAATACATCCGTTTTTTATTTTCTACCGGACGAATTTCACTGCTGTTTGCACCGTGTTGAGAGGACTGTATCATCATACTCATCTGTGCTGTAAATCACACATATAAGTTGACTGACTTAAATTATTGAACATGATACGACATTTGCTGTTGTTTTTATTCCTCGTGAATGTCCTTTACAAACCAAAGGAAGTCTCCATACACATTTAGTTTTGTCTTCTGAATTCAATGTAATCATGAAACCTGGTATGTGATTGGAATATTTCAATATTATGCAGACGTGTCTTCTCATTCATTTCAAACTGAACTATGTGAGTGATGAATCCAGGAGAATTCTCATGGTCTGGCTGGATTTAGCATGGATTAAACATGTATCTTGACACAAGAGAACATTCTTAGCACCGTTTCAATCCTTCATTCATGAAACCTAGATAAGAGAAGAGCTGCACTGACTGGTCATCTGTTCCACCAGATGAGTATCAATACTGACCCTATTAAGCAGATTGTCATCGGCCTGATAGGACAGGTCGATTGGAAAAGGTCGATATAAACATCGTAGATGTGATTCATAGGTTGCGTGTTTCAATAAAATGTGTTTGGTTCTGATCTGGATTTGTATGGCAGTTGTTCAGACTGGTCACTGAAGCCTCCATATGTTTGTTGTCTGTTTGGGTTCAGAGCCACATAGCCTGCAGGAAGCTCTTCATCCATCCAAAGTACTCTGCTGACACACACACACACATGTATTTTGAGCAGGAGGAAGCTCAACACA
>CAAKHB010005046.1:23577-33882 GCA_901007665.1 Aeoliscus strigatus
GTGTGTGAAGGATGAGTTAACAGAGAATAAGGAGATCATCCAGACGTACAGGCTCCACATCTCTCAGGACATACCTCAGGACAACCTGGTTATGTTTTACAGCAGTTATGACAGGTGTGTGTCTGTCTGCAGTCTGTCATGTCATTGATTAAGAAAACTTTGTATACTTGACGTGTGTGTGTGTGTGTGTGTAGTCGTACTGAGTTGCAGATGGAGCGGCCAATCCCTGGTCTGAATGAAAACATGGTCACAACACTCAGGTACCAAAGTTTTTGAGAAAATATCTCTTATGTATTTATTTCACTCCTTGTTTTATCGTTGAATGTCTGTATAGGGCTAGGGTTTGTATTCACGTACTCGATCAATATACTCATAATATATAAATTAAAGTGTGTGTGTGTGTGTGTGTGGTGCCAGGTGTCCTGCTCTGCTAGTGGTTGGAGACACATCGCCTGCTGTTGACGCTGTGGTGAGTAGCTGCTCAGTTTCCATGACAACAGGATAATTGTGATGCTGTATTGTTGAAAAACCTGTGTGTGTGTGTGTGTGTGTGTGTGTGTGTGTGTTTGTGTGCGCGCACGTACGCATGTGCACTTGCTCTGCAGGTGGAGTGCAACTCCAGAATGAACCCAACTATGACTACCCTGCTCAAGGTACATGTCCATCGCCTGTCTCAATGTATATTCATGCTAATATTGTTGTCATATGTCAGTGTATCGTGTGCTGGCAGCTGGTAGTGATGAACCTACAAAGATATCCAGATGTGTGATTCCTTTTCTGTCCTCTAGATGGCGGACTGTGGAGGACTTCCTCAGGTGGTACAGGTGAGTGTCTGAACTACTTTGGATATTAATTGTACCATTACATTATTACTATTCATCTCCAGATTAAGTGTCAAATGCTGTATTTCAATGGTGTTTTTCTTTTCCCAGCCTGGAAAACTCACAGAGGCCTTCAAGTATTTTGTCCAGGGCATGGGCTACAGTGAGTATTCTCTCATGTTATGTATCATTTTCCATGTTCTACTCTATATGTGGAACATTAAGGGATGTGGCTGAAGACACAACAGAACTCCTTGTATGTTAACAAGAAAGAAATGTCTTTTATATATGACATCCTGTCGGTCCTCCTCTTTTCTTTGTTTCTGCACTCGGTTACATTTACATGTTGCGATGCTCTCAGTGTGTCTGGAGCGAATCAGCATGGAACGCGATCCTTCTTTCTCTGGTCTGTGTTTGTCCATCAGCCCGTTGGTGATGCATCTGTTTATGACAGTGGCTGCAGCATTATCACTGATGTAGATGGCAGCAGGTTGTATAGATGAATCATCAAATTCAGTGTGAAAGTGCAAAGAATCAGTAAAGCAGCATAAATCTGATGGTTTATAATTGTCTAGTATGTCTGTGTGTGTGTTTGCAGCTGTGCCTCACTAACGGCAAGTAATCCTGCAGCATGATGAATGTTAAGGTGGATTTCTACTTCTATGTTGTGTAGACGCAGTAAGTACACACAACAGTTGTGTTTGTGTTAAAAGGGAATGTGGTTCCCTTTTAGGAAACACAACTGTTCATTAGTTATTTACCCCGAAATGATGCACTTGGCCAACATGTATAGTGGCACTGGACACAGGTACATTATAGGACAACACACAATGACCTGGGACTCACCACAGGGTACGCCAACGCAGAACTACAGATCAACCTTTGTGTGTGTGTGTGTGTGTGTGTGTGTGTGTGTGTGTGTGTGTGTGTGTGTGCGTGTGCGTGCGTTTGCTTCTTGATTAAACATTAGTGTTTCTCACTCGGTCCTTCTTTTGTGCTCCTTCTCTTTATCTTTGTCTTTGTTCCCTCTAGTCCCTCATGTTTTATTAACACACCTCAACAACCAGTCAGGTACCAGGATTCTCTGCACCGTCCTTCGCTCACTACCTTTACTGTCCCTCATCTTCATCTTCTTACCCATCCACCACGTGTTTGAGTGTGCGTGCGTGCGTGCATGCCATTGATCACAGATGATTTCTCTCTTTAGTAAAATGTGACCAGCAGGCACCTGCATGCCAACAGGTCTGCTGCATTCACACTGCAGACACGCTTCATCTGCTGGGAGAAGAAATCGTCTCCCCCAGTGTCCAGAGGATGAACTGCATATGTCTGCTGAGACTAACCTGAACATCTTAGTGTGGCTCATCTTTGTTGATGCTCACTGTGTCCAGCCATAGTGTGTCTGGCATCCCTCACACAGATGAGCATACAGTCATCAGTGACTGTCTGGAGCCTGGTTGATTCTCTACACATACAGATATTTTCATCATTGTTGGTAGGGACCAAAAGTAAACTTAAAGAGAGCTGACTAAGCAAATTTAGGAAATGGACAGAAACACAGCAGATTCCCGTCCTCATGAGAGGACAGATAGAAGAGTGCAGTAAAATTAGTATTTGTTGCTGTCTATGTGATTAAAAATTCAAATGTCGTCCTCACCTCAAGTGTGACGTTAATGGTTGCAGGAATAGAAATATATGCTCTGTGCTGCCCTCAAGTGGACAAAAAAATAAACGTTTGCCATCTTGGTGACTGCGATGATTTGCGCTCTGATGCTTCAGGGTCAAGATGTTTGGTGCTTGTTCTCTCAGTCCTGATGAGAAAATGCAAACGCACCTTTCTGCTTGTTATACTGGTCAAAGAAATGTTTCATCGTGAGGGCTTAAGTGTGAACGCGAGCATCCGACTCCCCGTCATCAGATTTGAATCCAGCTGCTGTCACAATGTGGACGATTCAAATCCGCCCATACTGGTTGGACAGTGACGTCCAACATCGACTCATTCCCTACATCAAGTTCTGATAAGAACAGTGCATTTGTGTTGTCTCCCTCTAGTGCCCACAGCGGGTATGACCCGGCTGGTTCGCTCCAGGACTCACTCAGCCTCCAGCGTCGGCTCCACAGACGGTGTCCGCAGCCGCGGTACCACCAATGCACTGCCAGAGGGCACCAACCCCACCAGTCCTGAACACACAGCTGTACACACCATAGAAATGACCGCATAGGACTGTTCCTCTCTGCTCTTTTTACCACCAAGTCACCCAGGAAGCAGCTCTCCTTTCCCCAAATAGCTGACAATTGTCTGACTTCACGTAAGTAGAGATTAAGGTGAAATGTTTTTTTGTGGCGGTGGCAGCTCCGTGGGCTCTGTCGTCCTGCTCTCTTTAGAGTTGTTGTCCTCTCTCCGAGCCCTGCGGTTGCTGTGGTGACGCTGTAGGTGTAACAGTTGTTGATAACTATTTTCAGTTGTGTTGTATTTATGCGGATGAGACAAGGTCGATGTTTGTCCTCCTTCAGTACTATATTTATTCTTCTTGCTGTTACTCTTATACTCTGTTTCTGGTTGTTGTTGCTAAGAAGCTCCTTGCTGAAACCTTTTTTTCCCTAGATGTCTTTTGGCCATGTCAGCCATGTCTGTCCACCACATAAGTCCAGACAGAGTTATTTGAACATGTTTTTCTTTTATTAGCACACAGGGTGTTCTACTGATGTCCTGTCCTGTTTCTATCTGTGTGGTGGATGAGCAAACATGCTAGCATGGCTAGAAAAGAGGCATGAATCTGTTCTTCTCACGCGCTTGTTTGATTCAAGCACACACACACACACACACACACCTGTATTTTCTTCTCTGTCAAAGTTTCTTTTAAGACAGTCCTGCTCTCCGTTTATCACTGTTCAACCTGTCGACAGCATGCACATCGTGGATTTTGGAGTTATGGCATGAAAACTGTTTTGTGATTTGAAGTCTAGTGATGAACTGACATGTTCAGAAACCCAGTGAACCCAGCAGCACATTGTTGTACATAATGACGTCGAAACATCTCATGTGACTGATGAGTGAGACAATGCTGATGTTGACATGGTTATTTAAGCAGTAACTCAGCCCCCCAACCACTAAATATACATAGCTGCGCCCTCTACATACTGAAAGTCGTTCATTCATTCTACTAATGGCTGGTGATATACTGTATTGGTATTTGGTGATAATGTTCACCCTCTAGGCCCCAACCACTCCTAGAAATAACATTTCCTCAGTAAATTTCCCACAACTGCCTATAAAAGCAGCATCTCCTGTGCTAGAAGCTCATGCTCTGGACCGCCATGGTCTTCGCAAACAGGATATTCCAGAGGGGAGACGTCTTCCACTTCAAGCCATTTTGCAAAGGTTTGCTGGTTCTACACTTAGGGATTGAAGATCATCTGCTATCTGTCATGAGTCTAAATAAGTCTAACGGTGGACTTATTAACAGGATGCCAGTCAAATAATTTTGTTTATTCTATATAAATTGTTATTTATTACAACTGTTTTTGATTTTAACCGTTGTTATTCATTGGTTGTTGATTTTTAATTTAAAGTCTTTGTAATGGAATAAAACCAGTTGTCTGAAATTGGGTTTCAGTGTTCCTGACATTCTGAGGGGGGTCAAACTGATGTACTGCTGCTGTTTTTTCTTCGAGCAAACAGAGAGCCTTAACGTGACAGATTCTTTAACCAAAAAAATAACTAACATTTTCATGTAAACGGACAGAAATCAAAGCAAACATCTGTAAACTTTAACATTTGAACCTAGTTCCTCAGTAACCCTGAAATTGGGAAAAGGCTGCTTCAAGATTTCAAGATTAGAAAACACTGAATTTTCTCTGAACCTGCTTTCTGGAGAGGGTCTGTGGCTCACAATTTAGTCCATCTGTGTTTTTACCAGCACTTTCAAACATGCAGAATCATATCATACATAATCATACATATCAATGAACAGACTTTATTAAGCCAAAAGCACTCTGAGGAGGCTGAATGTCTGAAAGAGCTGGTTTTATAGCAGAACAAGAGTCCAGTGCAGTTTGGGAGGAGTTCAACAGGCAGCAGGGGGCGCAGTCTTATTGCACAGTCGAGCCAGAAGTCCAGCCATCTGCAGCAATGAGTTCACACCTTCAGCCACCCTCATGTGAGTGTAACCAATCTCCTGCAGACAACAAGAAACACACAACCTCACATCGGTCAGAAGGGAAGACAAGTATCATTTCTACAGTGGGTATGAACTTATTATTGCCTCTTTGAAATCAACATGAGAATTTATTAGATCAAAAATATGACAACATCAGAGCACGTGTCACCTTGATGAACTCCAGTTTGAGATACTCAGCCATCTGGTACGTCTTGCAGACCCTGAAGATATTTCCAATGATGTCTTCTGGCGAGTAGCCCAGCCCCCACAGATGCTCCACCACCTTGTAAGCCTCTGTGATGTTTCCGTCCACACAGTGTCCCAGCATGCTTTTCACCAGCAGAGGGTGTGGTTCGTCACACACTTTGAACACATTCTCACTGTTGATGTAGCCAAAGCCAGAGTTGGTGGACTGCAGGTTGTTGAGCGCCTGCAATCAGGCAAAACGTCAAGAAACGGGTCCACACACTGGCAAGCAAAGCACTGGTGTGTACTCACCTGTCTCATGTCTCCCTGGGCTGTGAAGATGACAGCCTCCAGGCCATCGTCGGACACTGTCAGATGCTCCTTCTCCACCACATCCTGTAACCGGGCCAGAATCTGTCCATCCGTCAGCTTGGAGTAACGCAACACTGCACAGCGGGACTGGATCGGCTCAATGATCTTATCCGAAGCATTGCAGGCGAGAGCAAAGCGTGTCGTCTTGGAGTAAATTTCCATGATTCTCCTCAACGCCTGCTGGGCTCCGTCTGTCATACTGGAGGGAGATGGTGAGAGGAAGCCTCTGTTATTAAGGGTGCACGATAATCATCGGGCCGATATGAGGCGTTATCATGTCATACAGATCAGACCGATAAAAACAAAAACGCTCCAATGACGTGAGCTTGTCAAAGTACTGTGCTGTGCTGTAGGTGAGCTAAGGTGAACAAATCAAGCACTCCTTTCTCTGCCATAACTTCCCCCGCAGTGAGGTCAGTGTAAATAGTGTAAATAAACACCTGAAACGACGGTGTTTTGAAAGACTACGAGGACGCCTGCGCTGCTAAAGAAGCAGCTAACCCCAAACCTGCTGCCATAAGCTGTTAGAGGTTAGAGGAAGAGCTACAATGTTCATCTTTGCCCACTACATCGTTCGTTTCTTTTTCTCGTTTTTTTACCCTCACCTACTTCTACAAAGTTATTGGTTATTGGTATCGGGAATGAGAAGCAGTAATTTATCATGGAAAAAAGGACACTGTGCATCTCTACTGAACATACAATAAACATCAGTTATTTCAAGTTTACACTTCCTGTCTCACCTGTCAGCCTCGTCCAGGATGATGATCTTGTGTCGACCTTTGGGCAGTGTGACCTTCTGCTGGGCAAACATCTTGATCTTGTTCCTCACTACGTCAATTCCTCTGTAGATATATCGATGTGTGACAGTAATTTAAAGAGTATTTCATGTGCAATCTAAGACACTTTCACCACAATTTGCGTTCTGAGTCTCACCGCTCATTGGAGGCGTTCAGCTCCAGCACAGCGTCTTTCATGGAGGCTCCCAGCAGTGCCCGGGCCAAACACAAGATGCTTGTGGTCTTTCCTGTGCCAGGAGGACCTGGACCACAACAGACATACAGTATGTCATCAGTTCTCAGTCCTTCTCACTGATCAACGTGGACGGATGCTCAGATGTTTTGTGAAGACAGAACATGACACCATCAAAGTCAAATCACCTTCAACTTGTCCTGTAGACAGTTACAACAAACTTTACAAACTCACCTGCAATGATGACGTTGGGGACGTTTCCCTCCCTGGCGAACACCTCCAAGCGACTCACCGTCTCTTCGTTACCCACGATCTCATTCAGCTTGAGCGGCCTGTACTTCTCCACCCAGGGGAGCTCATAGGAGCCGGAGCTCTTTCCCGAAGCCTCGCCGGCTTCTGTGTCCGTCCTCCGCCCGTTCTCTGCTTCCATCATCTCCACGTCCATTATGGCTGACTGTCAGCCCGCGAACGGCAGGAACATTTCCCTCTCTGGCAACAGTAAACTGCTCCCTCATTGGCTGAGAGTTGGCTCGCGATTATTGGTCGAGATTAACATCACAAGATCTCGCGATATTTACAACTAAGCTACAAGATAGACCCCTAAAGCCACTCGCAATATTATTCCCGTGGGAAATTAGTTTCGTTAATGTTATTCCATCAATAGCAGAAATAGAAATATGTAGAATAACAACGATAAAACAAGCAGGAAATTAATTTATTGTAACATATTACTTTATTTATACCGGAATGGGGAAATTCATGTTGTTAGCAGCAGCGGCACAAATAAAAAACATTCAACACTCACACAAACTATAGATGGACAACTGAAGAACTACTGAAGAAAAAAAGATATGAACGATATAAAAATATAAGAGATATTATTTAAAAAGGAGAGCATACTTGTTAACGTGTTAATGTACAACCAGAAACTAAAAATGTGTGCATTTTACATTGTGAATATGAAAATCTAAACACAGAAGATGCACACAGTAGATCACAGTGGTGCACAGTAATACATTATAAACTACAATATATACACAGCAGCAGTTGAATATTCGCAGTGATTGTTTTGGTGTTAAACAAAAATCTTGTGACTTGTTGCCTTGAATAATTCTCTGGGTTTCATGTCGAGGGTATCCCACTAACATGGGTCTATTTTGTAATGTTCTTTCAATGTTTATTTGAACATGAGCGGAGAGCTCCGCCTGGCGGAGGTATTGTGAATGGTCAGGAAGTCGTCATCCGCCGCTTCCTTCTTCCGCAAACACAGTACTAAGAAGCGCCCGTCGGTTATTCGATGCGGTGGTTGACTTCTGCGTGTTGTTTTCTGACTTGTCTCTTAATTTTAGTTATTCCGACATTGATGATAGATTAATTAGTGGCATGACGGCCAACAGCCGCTGTTCCGCCGCGGAACCTCCGGGCCTGGAGTCCCAGCGTCGGGAGATCGAATGTCTGCTGCGGGAGTGTGAGCTTCGCGCCGGGGACAGTTGGTGAGTGTCCGCTATCATCGCGGACGTTTCTTGAAGGGTATTTGCTGTTTGGCCGACAGAGTGGAGCAGCTGCTGTCAAAGAGAGTTTGTCGGGATAATTTAACGACACTTTCGTTCAACAGTCGTGTGCTAGCTCGGTTGTTGAAGTGGCCGTCAACCGACGCTGCTATCGTAGTTAGCCTGTCAGCCTGATGTGACGTTCACTGTCTCCTCGTTAACTTACACTTTTGATTCGGTGAAATCACTGTTCAGTAGCGGTTTGACCCTTTTTGCGTGACTGGTTTTACTTTCGAGATATACTGGGCGTTTGCCATTCGGGATTCTGTCGGGTCTATCTATCGGTTACTTTGTATTTAATGGTTGTTCAGTTTAGTTAGACTGCAGTTGTAGAGTCTTATTAGAACTGCTGGAGTATGTGAACTTCGACGATCCTAAGATCCTACTACTGGCTTGTCATAGCCTAGACCCTTCTTTTCCACCCAAAGTCCAACTGTCCCAGATTGAACCCCCACTTGGTAAACCCAGAAATACAATAATAGAAATGAGGGAAAACTCCTCACATTTCAGCAGATAGCCCTTGAACAGAGCTGAACTGCAGCTGATACGTGATTTTGTGTGACCACTGTCAAAATCGACATAGCAGAAGTTAAGTAATTGTACTTAATGTATTAAAATTAAGTAGTTGTTGTCCCGTTGAATGAGAAATGTTTTTTTTGACAATAGATTTGTAATACATTTTCATCCATTGCTTATAAATGACAATTCGCCATGTGCTGCCTGCAGTGACCATGGAGTGCATCCTCTGATGCTGTTACCATGGTAACTCACTCAGGGCCAGACCAAAACTCAGTATAGTACTGGTCCACAGTCTGCTTCTGCTGGCAGTAACTTTGCAAATGTTGAGCTGGGTAAATAAAAGCCAGAGCTGGAAACAAAAATGTTCAGTGGCATCATGATGATTATTGATTATTATTAATATTTAAGTCGTTAAAAATGCAGCCTTTGTGTGTCTTAATCAAATGCACATATACGTTGCAGGTATGTGGTGGAGCGTCGTTGGTTCAAACAGTGGAAGGAATTTGTGGACACCGGAGACCAAAACTCGTCATCTTTTCCTGGTCAGATTGACAATACCGAGCTGTTTGAGGGTTAGTTACATTTTCACACCACATCTACATTAGATTTATATTTAATATATTTGAGTCTGTCAGACGTGAACAGAAATATAGTCAATCACCTCATCATTGACAGAAACATTAGCTTGTGTTTTCTTTGACAGACGTGAAAATGTGGATACACTCAAGCTGCATGGTTGGATGGACAATCTGCAGGAATAAATTATGATTCTGTTCTTAGATCTGGAATCGTACCACCTGAAGGAACGTCTGGTGGAGGACGAGGACTTTGTCTTGGTGCCAACAGAGGTCTGGCAGAAACTGTTCGCCTGGTATGGCTTGGTTAACAATCAGCCGCCGCTGGAACGCAAGGTAACCCTGGTGTATGGGATATACAACAGCCAGTCAGCTCAGCCTGTGGCGTTCAAATAAGTGTTGGATTTCCATTGATTGTGTGTTTGTGTGTCAGGTGGTGGACCTGCCCAGCACTCTGAAGGTGGAGATTTACCCCATTGAGATCTTTCTCTGTTTACATAGCAACATGGAGAACATCACCACCGCCCAGTTCAGCCGCACCGATGATATATGTAAGTGTCTGGCTGTGCTGTCGCTCCAGCATGCTGTGTCTCAAATCACATACTTCTGTAGTATACTTCTTTGTAGTACACTAAGCACACGATGTACTTACTCATGAAGTGCGCAAATTCCCACGTAGTAGTACTGTCTCAAATCAAGTGGTGATGATATGGTGTGAATGACGTGAAAATGAAACTATTGTTAGGTGACATATTTTGTATGCCACAGCATCAATGCCTGAGAATGTGCCATGGTTTACCAGCTAGCAAGCTAACGTTAGCATTCGCCGGGATTCCAGCGGTAGGTGATATCCCCTGTGGTGCTGCTGCTGTTGCTGTTGTCTGACTTGCGAAAAATGAAAGGTACATCATTTCCCCTACGTCACTAAGATGGCAGCCATTGAGGGTAGAAAGGGTCCATCGATCCACACTTACCTTTTCGGCCATTCGAGTGCACATAGTACCGGTACACTACATTTTCACATACTCATTCAGTGTGAACGCATTTGTGTACTCCAAATATTCGGTTTCAGTATGGAAGTATGTGATTTGAGACACAGCAACAGACTGACAGCAAACCAGGAAGATATTAGAATGCAGGTGGAAACTGAAGT
>CAAKHB010005046.1:33981-57669 GCA_901007665.1 Aeoliscus strigatus
TATACAGTGGCAATCCAGAGGGAGATGTGCCGGGCCTTCTCGGTGCCGCTGAGCTCAGAGTGTCGTCTATGGATGAAGAGCTCGGACAGCAGCTGCGAGCGCCTCAGGAATGTCCACATGAGCGTGTTGGATGCTTGTCTGAGCTCGGGGATGGTGAGGAGATCTGAGTGAGACATCACAAGCCTGGAACACCAACTCCTTGTCCACCCAACCCTTCATTTGCTGTGTGTTTCTGTCTGCCCGCATGTCAGACGGTGATCATGGAGACGAGGAATGCTGACGGCACCTGGCCGAGCTCCAGACCTCAAATTATGTGAGAACACCTTTCTTTCTTTCTTTCTTTCTTTCTATCTTTCTTTCCTTTTTTCTTTCTTTCATTTTTCTTGCTCCGCAGAGAGGAAACTGACTGTGCCACAGCAGTAACAATCATATTTTAAAGTCTTAGAAAAACGAATAGCTCATCACACAGTTTTAGTGATATTTGGAAATGAATCTGTTGAATCCCCCCCCCCGACGATGGTCAACCATGCGTCCTCCATTGGGTGGGATGCTGTATGAGGAATCAGAATCATTGATTGGAACTTTTGACATCAAGTGACATGGATTAACAGACTGTTCTTCAAACTCCCAAACAATGATCTTCCTGACTGTGACGTCCTTTTCCCCACATACAAAGCCTGACATGAGTTGTGGTTTCAGGAGGAACTCTGTGGAGGAGCAGGACTCGTACCAAGGTCAGCCGGGTGTCTGCGGTCTCACTAACCTTGGAAATACGTGCTTCATGAACTCTGCTCTGCAGGTGACACACATGCATATGCATCTATGTTATTAATTATAAAGAAATCAGATCTGCTGTTTTTGTTGATAACGTTGTCTTCCTCATTGTACTTGATCAGATAAGCAAAGAAACTGTCAGAGGATTTGTTCTATTTCTAAAATAGTTTCATTTGTGAGTCCGATAATCAGTCGTAAACACTTTCTGGTAATTTGCTGTGATAATATTCCATCCTATTTCCATTTGATATAAATTCTCCCTAAGGCCCAACATGTGATATTCTCCAGATGGACCAACATGCAGTAGTAACAGACTTTGACAGGCCTTTCGACAACCGCCACCAGTGTCTGTCCTGCACACCTTCATTATTTATTGCCAGGTAGAAGCTGGTCTGATGGCTCCTTCTGTGTCTGCAGTGTCTCAGCAACACTCCTCCCCTCACTGAGTACTTCCTGCAGAGCTCCTACCTGGAGGAGCTGAACTTCACCAACCCTCTGGGCATGAAGGGCGAGATTGCAGAGGCCTACGCTGACATCATCAAACAGATGTGGTCGGGCAGACATTACTCTGTGGTGCCACGGGTCTTTAAGGTACCACGATGTTAAAGGTTTTCCTGAATCAGTGAGAGCAGGCAGGTGCAGGGTAACTGACTGTCATGGTGTGGCTAATTATCGGCCATGTGACCTTCATTTTATGTTGAAATGAAAATGAAGTCTACGTTTGGACTTCCTGTCCAGCAGCATCTTCAAAACCCTCCACATCCGGTGTCCGAACAAGGTTGACATTCTTGATCACATGGCGTTCTAACCGATCAGACACACAGTAACGTGTTTACAGTCACTCACCAAAGGACACTGTCCGGTCCGGTGAGAATCATGACCACATGTGTGCTCAGGTAAATTATCTGAGCAGGAGGCTAATGTTTGTGTGTGTGTGTGTCTGTCTGTCTGTTCCTGCTGGCACTGGCATTGTGCAGACGAAGGTGGGCCACTTCGCGTCCCAGTTTCTTGGTTACCAGCAACACGACAGCCAGGAGCTGCTGTCCTTCCTGCTGGACGGGCTGCACGAAGACCTGAACCGAGTCAAAAACAAGGAGTACATCGAACTGCGTGACGCTGATGGTCGCCCCGACCAGGTCAGCTGCTGCCATGTCACGCAATCTCTGTCCTTATAGAAAACCTTTATTCAAATGGTTCGGTCCTGCAGGAAGTGGCGGAGGAGGCGTGGCGTAACCATCGGCGACGGAACAACTCGGTGATTGTCGACACGTTCCATGGCCTCTTCAAGTCCACGCTTATCTGTCCTGAGTGTCACAAGGTCTCGGTGACCTTTGACCCCTTCTGTTATCTGAGTGTTCCACTTCCTGTCAGCAAGGAGCGTGTCATGGAGGTGTTTTTTGTATCACTGGACCCCCATGCCAAACCGGTGCAGGTATGTCACATACATTCCTTCAGTCCAAGGTTTGATCTCATGCTGATCACTTGGTAAACAGTGTGTGAGTGTGAGTGTGTGTGTGTGTGTGTTTCTCTCACTCTCCCTGTGTGTCTGTTTGTGAGTGCAGCATCGTGTTGTGGTTCCTAAAGCAGGAAAAGTGTCAGACCTCTGCTCAGCTCTGTCAGACATGACTGCCGTACCTGCCTCACAGGTGAGTGAGTGCGCGCGTGTGTGAGAATCATCACATTACGTACCAGTTACTTACCATTTTCAAATGACTTTTCCTTTTTATGACGACACATTGTGTGGACAAACTACATATTCATTATTATATTAACGAACAGAGAGCAAAGAGAAACACACATCGGAGTGGTCAGACAGTTTAGTATTGACACGTCCTGATGTCCGCTTTCTGATTGAAGAAAAATAGAACCAGGAACAGAGTTGGTCATCACATGTGTGTTTAGTTCACAAGTAATTTAGTAAAGTTCATTGTAGAGCATGTTTCAGAGATAAAATAGTTAGAAAACAAAAGAAAAAGATAAGGTGGATTCATACACATAGAATCCACAGATGTTAAGATAACATAAAAAACAAACCAGAACATTCTGAAAGTCTACGGAACCAGTCTGACACTTCAGTAACATTCTTTGCCTCTGTTGCTCTTGTTGATAAGTCCGCTGATCTAACAGTGTGTGTTTCAGATGGTGGTCGCTGACGTGTTCAACCACCGTTTCTATAAGATCTACAACCCCGAGGAATCGCTGAGCTGCATTCTGGACCGAGATGACATCTTTGTGTAAAGAAACCTTCTCTCAACTCTTTCCACTTCACACACATTCGTGAGTTAAAGCGTTCACTGCTTTGTGTTCAGCTACGAGCAGAGTGTGCAGGAGGAGCAGCAGGAGGAGCAGGTGCTGCTGGCGCTCTACCTGCGGGAGCGCTCCTACTACAGAGACTACGGTCCCAGCAGCATGTGTCTGTTCGGACACCCGCTGCTGCTCAATGTGCCTCGCAGCAGCTGCAGCCGAGAGGCACTCTACAACATCTTCCTGCAGAGACTAGCGTGAGCCTCACACAGCTAATAATGATACTTTGAGTAGTTTCAAACCTTTAGTGGGTTGAAATGATCAGCTGGGATGAACGGCTGACATCCTGTGAGAAAACCGCCTTCCCAGTTCTTGTTGTAGCACACATCACCTCAGTGTTTGTGTGTTTGTGCGTGTACAGGCGCTACGTGCGACTTCCTGACCCGTCTGAGGAGCTGGAAGAGGAAGAAGACGACGATGAGGAGGAGCTGTATAAAACTCAGACCAACGGCGTCAGTGACGGTATGAGTGAAGAGGTTGGATCTCTGAGTCACGGCAGCAAGCAGACTCCATCCATGTCCAGTTTCCATCTTTGTCTCATCGCCAGAGCTCGACTTCATAGTCAAACGACACTCTCTCTGTGCTGAGTGAGATAAGCCCCGCCCACTCACACAACGCTCCCCTGCCCAGTTCCAAGTTGTAGTGACAGAACTGTTTGAAGGGCAAACGTGCGATGGGGGGTTGATTCACTCTTTGAAACACTCTTAGTGTTTAAGTATTCTTCAGCTGTTACAGGTGAAAGGATTCAGTCCAAGATTGTGTGATTAACCATGACCGATCAATGTGTTTCAGTACATTTTATTTCAGTGGTTCCAGCACTGACATTCAGTGACATGTCAGCTGCATCGATGTAATGTACAAACATTTGTTCATTGTATCAGCTGCAGCTTGGTTTTCTCAAGTGAAACCCTCCCCTCGCTCTAGAATAGGCTCCGCCCTCTCCTCGTTCTCTGGTATTTCCATAAAGCTGTCAATTAGATAAGTCACATGACCAGATGTTAATGAATTCATGTGTTTGCAGCTTGTTGGAGTCTGACGGATTGTGTGTCTCCCCTCTGTAGATGAACAGCAGGAAGCCGATGAGCAGACTGAGCTCTGCTCCGGTGACACCAGGGAGAGGCTCCCCGACCTCAACCACGTGCAGCCATCACAGCAACCGGGCAACAGCTGCACCAGCAACGGGTCTCCACCCAAGACTGAGTCTGTCTGTGGCACCGACTCCAACAGTGCAGATCCCACAGACCCCCGCGACGGCGGGACCAGGGCCGACGACACAGATCGGCCGCTGCAGCCCTGCTCCACCACAGAAGACGACAAGCAGGAGGAGATGTGCTCTCCCAACCCAACAGCCAATGATCCTGCGGCAAATGGGAGGGCATGTCGCAGGAGGAAGAGGTGTCTCTTCACCATCCAGGCAGTCAACTCCAACGGGACCACGGAGATAGGGACGGGGAATGGAGAGAGCACTGTGTCCATCAGCTGTGAGTCTCATGCATGTTCACATCTCTGAGAGGACATTGATGGAAGGAACATTTTTAGATCGGTCAAACCGAAAGTGCGACGAAAAAAGCAATGCTTTTCCTAATAGCCAGCAGGGGGCGACTGCTCTGCACAAATTCAACTAAGACCACAATTCTAAATGATAAATAAAAGCATATTTGTCTCATTTCTACTCAAAATGTCTCTCCATAAAAAATGTTTGGCCATGAAATCGTTTTAGACTGAAAATAAGACACAATAGACATTCTTCAGTTTCACGTGAAATAAGCAGATTGGATTGGAGCAAGATCTTTTGGATTGTCATAAGAAAAAAAACACTTGGCAGTGGCAGATGTTTCTACTTAAGGGAAAATTTGCTTGAAACAAGTTCTCTAAAAACAAGCTGAGAGATTTTGAACTAGAAATTAGACATTGATCAGAAATAGGACAGATGTTCTTAGTAAGATTTTAATGTCTGCACTGTGGTTGTATGGGATTCAGTGAGAAAAGGATGATATAACTTCAGGAATCATTTTGCTGCTGAGTCTGCCAGTCATCAATCATACCACCACTGTAGAGCAGGACAACCCCATGTTGGACACGTCACTGACAGACCGAACAGCTGATCGTCTGTTGTCCTCTGCAGCTCAGCCCTATGTGGCCTTAGACTGGGACCCTGACATGAAAAAGAGGTTCTACAATGAGAACGAGGCTGAGGTCAGTATCTGCTGCTTCCGTTTGTCCCGTTTAGTTCTGTTGGTCTGCACAGTCAGATTCACACACTACGCGTCTGACTACGAGTCGCTGTGAGCGACATGTCGTTTCAGTTGATCGGGAATCGATCGCTGTGACTCGCTCACGTTAATGGTTTCTGAGAAAATGGCACAAAAAAAATGCTGTCTCTAGTTCCCCTACAGGAACACATTCAGTTTGGAAAATGAAGAAGACGGGTCCAGGGACCCATTTAAAAATAGCTCAACAGGATTTTGCAGATGAGTTAAATCTCCTCCATCTGCCCGTCAGTCACTGGCTGTGTCTGAAATCACCCCCTCCTCACTCTATAGGGACTCACTGTATGGTCGATACGCCATTTTGTGGTAATATTTGGCAACAGAAAATGTTAAAAGAACGTTATTTTTCTTGGGAATACACGCTCAGGATAATATGTATTTATCACAAAAATGCATATAAATGTGTATATACATATACATATATAGATACATATATATATGTATTGTCATATCTATTTATTCTATCATCTGTGGGACATCCAGCCAAATGATGTGATGATGCGATGGCGATGACGTAAATAAACGGCACTGACACCAGTGTCAGAAATCACTCTCTACCCTATCCCCTACTCAGTATACAGGGAGTACACACTAGTACAGTACTGAGTATCCCCTACTCCGTATACAGGGAGTAGGGAAGGATTTTGGACACAGCCATTATGTTCAAGCAGTGTTAAATCATCTGTTAGCAGGTTTTATTTTGAAAATCAGCAGGATGCTGCTTCGTTGCAGTGCGACACAGACCAACACGAGATTGTGGCGGCGTTTCTGAATTGTGTCTACTTCCTGTTTCCATCCTGCAGAAATATGTGAAACACGGCAGCATGGAAGTTCCTCAGCAGCAGATGATGGTGCAGCTGCAGGAGTGTATTGAGCTGTTCACCACGGTGGAGACACTGGAGGAGGAGAACCCCTGGTAACACACACACACACACACACACACACCATGGTGACGAGCAGTCGATCGCAGAGTACCGTGACGTGTGTGTGTGTGTTTTCAGGTACTGTCCGGTGTGTAAGAAACACCAGCTGGCTACGAAGAAGTTGGATCTCTGGTCTCTGCCGGAGGTTCTGATCATCCACCTCAAGAGGTTCTCCTACACCAAGGACATGAGAGAGAAGCTGGACAGTATCGTGGACTTTCCCCTCAGGTAAACACACGCACACACATCATCATACACACACACACACACTGAATTGTGTTTCTGTTGCAGAAACCTGGACTTCTCCGGCTGCCTCCTGCGGAAGAATCTGTCCAGTGGGGAGCCCCCGAGCCGCTATGACCTCATTGCAGTTTCCAACCACTACGGTGGACTTCGGGACGGACATTGTAGGACGCTTTGTGAAGTTTTTGTCACATGATGCCGAGTCAGAGGGGATTTATTGTTGTGTGTGTGTGTGTGTGTGTCTGACTGTGACACTCTGACTGTGTGTGTGTGCATGCAGACACCACTTACGCACAGAATAAGGACAACGGCCAGTGGTATTACTTCGATGACAGCAAGGTGACCGACGCCAGAGAGGACGAGATCGTGGTGAGTAACACACACACACACACACACACACACACACACAGCTGAAACAGCTACTGTACTTCTGCTGGAACATCAGGTACCTGGTGTTTGACCCACTGTCCTCCTGGCTCCAACCCTTCCATAAAAGCAGCATCTTGTTGCTCTGGACCACAGACTAGTTAAAACCATGTTTTTGTCATCAAAGTGCTCCAGCTGACATGTAGACAGAGTGAGTGGGCGGGGCTAACCCAGGAGGTTCCTATAAAGTTACTGACACTGTGGTTGGAGACATTTGATGACTTGAGCCTGTAATCTGTGGCTGAGTCGCTCTGGGGAACTATTTGAATGACGTCTGATGTGAAACAGAGGCTACATGAACCTCCTTCTCCTGCAGACCAGCGCCGCCTACGTGCTGTTCTACCATCGACAGGACAAAATCAGAAAACCCACTCTGCCCGTGTCCAATCCAAGCCCCGCCTCCTCCATGCAGCCCACTACTGACATCACTTCCTGCAACAATGACGACGCAGAGCTGGACACCTCTGCATGTGTCACCATGGAAATGGACTAATGAACACATGGTTTTAATTTCCAGCGACACTTGAATCCTTCTGATGCAGCACCAAATGTCATTTCATAGGAGCAACAAGCGAGCGTTCGCCCCGCCCCCCCATCCAAACACTTGATTCTCAGGTGACTTGGCGTTTTATTCTGCAGGTGGCCTGATTAATTTGTCACCAACAAAAGTTTATTTTTCCTTATTTGTTCATTTATGAACAATTTTGAACCGAATAAATGACAGAAGCTTCTTATTTCAAATGAGTCAATGTGTTCTTTAAAAGTTTTTTGAAAGCCAGATAATTTCTTCTGGAAACATGTCGCCACATTCAGCAGCTTGTTGAACATTGACTCATTATAGCAGTAAAATGACAAATGAAATCAAATGAAACAAATCTGATTTCTGTGACATTTTGTTTGTCAAACATTTGCAGAGGAAAGTGCAGCTCAAAGGGGATTGTAGGTGATTCAGGACTGTCTCGAACTTAATTTAAGCTTTCGGAGAAGAGTTCAGTCTTTATGTATATTTTGGTCATTTGGTATTTATTTTTTTAAATTCATTGATTTCAGGTCACATGACTTTGCTGAGTGATTCGCTGGTGTCGGACATTGAGACGCTTATTTTCATATTTATAGACAAAACGTTAAGTTGTGTTCTTGTGATTTTAAAGCGGCTCTGTACAGTATTTTTGTAAGAAATGTTTTATTATCATTCGTGGTTAAACGGGAGTGATGCGGGAACGCTGGGACTTCTTTCTTTGGGCTTCCTGTCAAATATCAGATGAGAAATATTTTATAGAACTTTTCATCTTTTGATACCAATAAAGCTTATTATCACCATGAGACGTCAGGCTCGTTACTGCATTCACGCTGAAGTGACCGTTTAGTGCAAAATAGGACAGTATGGATAGTGTGTTTGTGTGTGTGTGTGTGTGGTGGGGGCATTAGTCCTCTTCTTCGCAAACACCTCTGCTACCACTGATTCTTTTACTTAAAGTGTGCAGAAGTCAACGCCATAGTTCCTGACTGATGAGACCTTCTGGGGAACATTTCTGCTTTTCCAACAGAAAACAAAGCTGATCCGTGATGTCTTTTTATGTCTTTATATTTAACTGCCCTAACGTCAATTTAAAACAAGGTGTTCCTCACATCATGGTCATTAAACCGGTTTGATCATAAAACAACTCACTTTCTCTCCATAATTCCTCTGCTGTAGTTCCCTAAACTGGTCAATGGTCTCCCTTTTAACACACTTAGCAGAAGAAAGATGCACAGAAAATGGAAGAAAACAGTCAATGGTCAAAAGCTTTCTTTCTTTATAATTTGTGAAAAGAAACTCTTCAGAGAGCTGATAAGTAGTTGAATGGTTTAAACAATTTTACATTAAAAAATGCTAACCACAGGAGTATCAAATGTTTGTCTGTACATCAGCATGTGATCTTCAGGTCATTGAACTCATCACATTTCTAACCTGGTTTAACTTTGCTGAACGTTTGTCATGTTGCATTAATTTTAATTTGGCAAAAACCACCAGAGACAAAATTGCATAATTGTTTTTCAATAATTTTATTTTCAGTCAAATCAAACTGGGAAGTTGAAGTCAGTAGTTTGTCATACCTGCAACATGTTGTAAAAAACACTAAACCATTTGATTCCGTCATGAGGATGTATGTATGTATGCAAGTATGAAAACACTTTAGACCCTCGACGTTCGTTTAAAGGCAGAATGTGAGTAAAGTATCAGGCAGCCAACAGTCACAGTCACAATAACTAACAGACTGTTCTAGACGTAAACAGTTCTACGTTGTGTGTGTGTGTGTGTACTGTCGGTTGTTCTAGAACATGGTGGATTTGATGTCCTGACTGAAGATGGTTCCAAAGTTGAGGTCTCTGGACATCAGTTCCTCCTCCACGTTCTCCAGCGCCCACTTGTGTTCCACAATCTCCAGTGCCTCCCACTCACTCTGAAACAACCAATCAGCGGTAAGACACAGACACGCTCCCCAGAAATGGGTTTGTGTGTCAGGTGATGAAAGACAAACAGGAAGTTTAGGAATAAATAGGACATTGGATCAAGTCAGTACTGAAACACAAAACAATTTATATTTCTCCAGTGACCTTAAATGCCTTGTTGGGGTCAGGGGGCATCGCCATGGCAGCGCCAGTCATCTGGTCCTGCATGACCCGTGACTGATCAGCGGCTGTGAGCAAACGAGATGAGACATTCGGTCAGATTGAAAATGATTGAAAATGTTGGTGGTCGCCTCAGGATTCTCCACCAAACACGGTAGATTCACGGTGACTCGTCTGCCGTTCAGCCAGAAGTGGCTGAAAACGGTCACTCACCGTTGTCTTGACCCAGGATGAGACTGTACATGCTCCTCAGCCCAAACACATTGAGGAAGTACCAGGATGCAGAGCTCACCCTATGAACACACAGCGATCACGCTGAGCAAATAGTTGGATCATGGCGGACCAAGTTCTGCTCTCTGCTGTTCCAGTTCTCACCAGGAGGCGTCCAGCGACAGCAGGTCGATGCCCCGCTGCAGCATGGGCTTGAATCTCAGAGTCAGAGGGAACGGCACCTTGGCTGAAAGGTGACAAGAATACTGCCGTCATGATTAGAGTCATGACGGCAGGAGCGAGAGGAACGGCTGAAGAACTCACTGATGACGAAACCGGAGAACGCCCAGTTGATCCATCCGCCGATCACGATCATGGGCAGCACGTTGGTCAGGTTTCCCTTCATCATGTCCGTCAGCATGCTGGTGTCTGCTCACACGCGACCACAGAGCATTTCACTACGACGCAGAGTAAATACCGATGTGTGACACCGCCGACACACACCTGTCATCGGGTTCTTGGGGACGACTTTTCTCTTGACCTTCTTGAAGAAGCCCGTCTCTGCGTCGTTGAAGTAATGTTTCCTCATGGTGAAAGACTGACAACAATGAAAACCCATGTTCCCGTTACACAACAGACGGAGCTGATTACCGGTTCCAGAGTTCTTTCAACGGTCTCACTGATTCTCAGTAGCAGGTCACGGCCTACCTGGCGGGGGATGTACTTCCCATTCTCTCGAAGGATGCGGCTGCGCAGGAGCACCTGACTGAGGAGAAGCAGACCCGACGTGGAACATCCACGTGTGAGCATCAGTGCAGACGAACTGACGTCTCTGTGGTCTCACCTGTCAGACACCTGCTCCAGGTCCACCTTCTTGTCACTGTGGAGCAGCTGGGTGACGTAGTGACGCAGGATCCCAACGAAGAAGGTGATGAAGACGATGGGCAGCACCACCCACATCCGGATACTGGAGTCCAGCAGGAGCTCTGGGCCGGCCATCACGCGCACCAAGCAGCCAATCAGAACAAAGACGCTCTGAAACCGGAAGTGGAGGGTGTGAAACGAAACACGTTTGGTGTTTGAAAAACAGCAATCTTACTCGGAAACATTGAAGGAACTGCAAACAAGCAAATAGTGCATATGTATAAAATATGATGTTAATGCGATAATGTTTTATTAATTTATAACATCATATTAGTTAGGAACTGACTGAAGTGTCCAACGAGCATTCGATGAGGAAATGGAGTCAAAAAAAGTAAAAGTAAATAATCACCTTCATCACCAACAAATATATATTCCATTGGAAATAAAACCGTCCTGATGCATAATTTACCTTCGTCCTCGTTTCACCTTCTGACAGCTGACGCTGGGCTAGAGACGTTAGCTGATACATTTCGACTTCACTCATTTTTTTTTAAATACGAGAGCAACTTTGTATACTTTGTGTTACTTTCAGCAGTTAAAAAACAACATCAATTCCACATCTGGAACGAGACCACATGCCTCTACTTACCACATGTGTGAAGTTCGTGAAACGCAGCTAACACAGCTCTGCTACAATTGACAACAACGAAGAAGAACTGCTTCCGGTTGACACAACCGGAAACAGAAATACGTCATAAAAATGGTTAGAAATACTTAAGGTCACAGAAGCCGAATAAAACAAAAACTTCATCCATTTTGCTACGTCATGTAATGTCTTCATTTGTAAAAGTAAGGTTGTGTTAATATTTAGTTACTGGTAGAACTGTTAATGTTCACAGTTGTTTGTGGACAGTGTCGATAAAAAAAAATCTTAATTGTTGTTCGATGATAAAGCTGCATAAAATGCACAAAGACTCAGAGTGATGCTTCTCTACGCGGTGATCAAAACACCTAAACGTTTATTGCAAATAAAATAGTCAGTTTACAGGTTTACAACTGCCTGCACAAATACAACCAGGAAGAGAAAAAAAAACAAACAAAAGCATTTCAAATATGTGATTTTCAAAACGACAGGCTACTGTACCTTGCTGAACATGACTCTTGCATTTACACAAAAAAGATGAAAGTATGAACATCAAGAACACCAAGTGAAATAACATGAGGCTGAATTTGACCAGGAAGTGTGTGTAACCTACACACTGCATCGGTTCAAGCTGCTTTGTGGCAAACATCCATCCAAATATGTTGCACTGATGTTCTCCAGTACATCCTGAGTCCCAAAGAAGCCTTTAAATGAGAGAAATGACCAGTTGCTAAAAAAGGGGACGGGGGTACAAGTATTTAAGTATTTAATTAAATCAAAATAATTCTGAATGATCGAGCAAGAGGAGACATTCTGCTCCTGCACTGTTGTCACATATTGTACATCTATTGACATCTCGGTCAAGTAACATTCATCATGTCAGACAATAAATAAGTATGTGTCAAGAGTGCAGGACAAACAAATATGTCGCCATGGACGTACATCTCCTCTCACACAGCTGCAATGAACGCCAACAGAGGAAAAGAGACTGTTCACAATCAACTGCAATGAGCAGTTGTAAACCACTTTTCCCTTCATAAAATGGATGAGTGTGGAGTCACTCACAGAATCTTCAAAACAACTGCATGAATTGGAAACCTGTAATTGTATTTTTAAACAATTGACTTTTTCACTTTTTTGGTCGTGAGATAAAACAATCAGAAGTGAAGACATATTCACATCCTGACAGAGTGAAAATGTTTCTTCTTGGTATGTCAACAAAAAACAAATACATACCAATGAAAAAAAACAACAATTTTTCATCTTAAAATTCGGGCCTTTGACAGAGATACTGGAGGAAAAAACACAGGTGTGGATGTAGAAAGAACAAGCAGCAGCTCAGCACCAAATGAACCAGTAGGTGAAACAAGGCAAAGAAGCAGGTTTCAACAACCTCAGTGTGCGCTCACTCCGAGACGCCAGAGGTGCTTCTTTGTGTGACTTTCACACTGTGTTAAAAGGTTCAAACACTCAAACTGCACAAGTGAAGGTCTCCTGGTCTATCGGAGCCAAGTTGGCTCGACATGTTGAAACAACCAACAAGTAAAACCTACTCGGCCGGCAGGTGTTGGGGAGTCTGGGGTCCATTTCTGTGTAAGAGCAGCTGAGAGATGACAGAGAAATCATGGTAGGCACCGAGTCTGAACTGTTGTAACCAAACGACCTTTAATCACCACGCCACCGCCACCAGCGAGACCGCAGCCGTTCCCATGGAGACCACTGGACACCCCCATGGTTATCAGGTTGGCAACATGAGCCCCGTTCTCCTGGTGACCACGAGGGACACTGGAGACGTGGGAGAGGGCGGGGCGTGAAATGTGGCGGCTGAGTGAAGGTGTTGAGGGCGGGGAGAGAACAGATGGATGCTACTGGTCCTTCTTCACTGATTCTGATGAGTCTGTTTTATCCTCCAGCTCCTCAGGAGAAGTCTCCTCATACCTGGGGAGAAGACACAACATTTGACTGTTTTGATTCTTTATCCTGATGGCTCCAGCTTGTGTCGTCCTAGACGTTTCCATGAAACATAGAACGCTTTGCACCTACGCCACATTCATGTTGTTGAATATCATGTGTATCCAAGAAATGCCCCCTCGCTTCTCAGCCGTGGGGCGGGGCCAGTGGGGCTGTCACTGTTGACTGACTGATTCATTCATTCAAGTATCACATGGTACAAAAAGGGACACGACCCACTTAAGACAGAGAGCTGACGGGATCCGAGTGACAGCTCCTAGGTGGTGTGGTCGTCTACTCGGACCAACTCCTGTAGGATGCCCCTGGCTCTTCAGGATAGCTCCCTGAACGGACAATGAAGCTGAACGTTTTATGTAATGAGCTAACGATAGAACTGGTCAGAGCAAAGTGAAAACACGAGCAGGTGGCCAGCAGGCTGCAGCGGCTGATACACTGAGGGTCTGTTTACCTGCCCAGGTGGCAGAAGAGAAGGACAGTAAAGAGAGGTGGGGCCTCTACATTGAGGTGTGCTGTAACCGACGGTGGCGGGGGGATGAGCTTGTCGCCATAGAGACAGCATCCATGGAGCTTGCCAGGCTTGCGGGGGAGCCGCTGACAGTTGGAAAGGAGGTGAGCCTGGGAGAGCCAGGGAGAAGGATCTCCGACGACTCATAGCTAACCACAGGAGGAGAGGACAGGGACGGGCAGAAGAGAATGAAAAGATAAAAGGAGGTGGGAAAAACGCATCGAGAAAGAGAACGGGAGTTTTTATCTCAAACTCTAAAGTTAATACAAGCGCTACAAAGATGGAGAGGAAAAGCAAAGCGAGGAGGAAAGGAAGGAGAGGCTGACGGCAATGAAGGGATGAGGGCTGAGGAGGAGCTGTCAATCCACGTGATGAGGAAGATGAAGAGCGTTGTGAGGAAACGAAGCACACCAGTCTGGTGTTTCTATGGCAACATTGACACAGCAGTGACGATATGAGCCCTTTTGTGAAAAGTCCATGTGCTCATCGTGGCTGTGGAGCTCCGATAGGGTCTGACGCTGCCGAAGACCATGAGACACCATGAGAACTGAGCTCATGCTAGTGAGAAGGTCACTACTGAATCAGTAGGATCCGTTCAGTCAAAAGATTCCTTCACAGAATCTTCCAGTGATCCAGTTGCATTTGGAGTGTAAGTTTCAGTGAGTGTTCTGTGTCAGTTGATGACTCAGATTCACCCGCAGCAGTTCACTGCCACACTCAGCTGAACTGTGAAATGAACAAATCTGTTCAGTCAGTGAGTCAGTGCAGTTTGTTCACCTAAAAGATTTGTTCTTTTCAACACACTGTTCACGAACGTGTGCATACATCTGCCGATCTTCATAGTCATTCAGCTTCAAACTGAGCTGTTCAAACTCAGTCACTCACTTGTGTTTTTAATTGTCTGTTTGTATGTTTGAAGGAGATCCCACCATTAATAATACCAGGACTGCCATGCGGTTGCCCTGGATACGCACCTGAACATCTCAGTCAGCTCTCCTTTGAACAGCGCTACAATGACGGGGAAGCCGACACAGGCGGGGACCAGGTAGAGCAGAGCGGGCTGCGAACACATGGAGGTAAATCCACAACAAGTCATATTTGTTCTTTTCCAAAACCTTACTGCTTTACCAGGCTGCTTTACTTTCCAGATTTTTCTCAACATAAGAATTATACGAATTTGATCCGACATCATGTTTTCCCTCGAATGTCTGTGATGTTTAAATGTGTCTTATTACTACAGTGTTACTGATTTTCCTTCAATTGTTGCTTTTGGATGGATTATAAACCCACACCGCAGCTGGACGCATTCTGAAGTTTGGTAACGAGTGTGACGGACAAACAAGAGTAATTGTTTTTGGTCGTTTCCAGATCGTAACAATCTGAATAAACAATGTTACGTTAGTCTAACAAGGGACTCAATGATCCAGTGAGACTCCGGATGTTGTATGTTTACCTCACATTGTGTCTTTTTGAAGCATTGGATTCTTTATTTGCAGACAAATTGAAACAGCTGACTTTCACAACAATAGAAGATAGAACAACTTTCTCTCCTTCACAGACCTGTGAGATTGTAGGCGTTGCAATAAGGTCAGTGTGTGACCTTTAACCCCTGGAGCTCACCTGTGCGTGTTTGAAGGTGTGCATGACGAAGATGGTGAGGCCCAGTCCAAAGATGTAGGCCAGGAAACTGGAGTAGAAATACGTCCGGCTGTTCTTCTTGAGGCTGAAGGCAGTGAAAAGAAGACTCACTTCATTCCAAGGAAACAAACAAAAGGAACGAGGCTCTGGACATGATCTCTGATGGACTCCGTCGGTCAAAGATTGGAGGTGTCACCTGACGTCGAAGCGCAACAGCAGCGCGATGAAGATTCCTGGGATGACGATGTCACCCAGACCCAACATGGCAAAGTTACTGGCACTGAGACCCTTCTCCAACAAGTCCTGAGGGAAGACCACTGGGGGGGGGCAGAACGGAGGAAAGTCAGGAGCACTGAAATAACCAAATAGTAACCAAAACCCGTCTGTCTGCGGAGATGTGACTCATGTACTCACATTTGATTGGTGCCTCAAAGGACTTGGCAACGGTTACCATGACATTGGTGCCAAACACCTGAGGAGGGAGACAGAGCTTGAAACACACGATCCCAAACAAGTGTACTGCATCAGTCTAAGTACACGCTATTAAGTGGTCTCACCCAGAAGACGTCATAGACAAACAGACCCCCCAGCAGGATGCAGCCCGTGCTGACGTTGTTCAGGTGAAGCAGCTCCACGCCGTTCAGCGCAAACGCCAGACCAAACAGGTTGTTGGCTATCCAGTGCTGTGAAGTCAAAGACAGCTAATTATCTCCTCACTGACGCCACACTGAACCTTCAGCTAGCTCTGGCACTTTACCTTCTTGAGCAGGTACCAGACGCCCACGACGCTGCTGATGATCAGACACACCAGGTTCTTGGTGTCAAACTCATAGTTGACTATTTCTGCAGAGATCAACAAGAAAAAAATAAGATTTCCTCAAACTTTAAGAGGAGGTCAATGTTCAAACTAGAAGACGAGGAATGTGATGGACGTCAACATGCTGGTGAACGTGCGTGTTTACAGCGTCTCACCTTCTTTGGACTCTCCAGCACCCTGAGTGAAGAGCAGCTGATATGGTTTGTTTGGGAAAGAGGCAGGGAAGATTCTAGACATCAGAGGACTGAAATCGAGAAAAACTTTAGCCTGAAGACAACTGAATCATGAATTCCCTTGTGGTGTGTCTGTGTGTCTCCATACCTCATGGTGTGAGAAAGAGCGAGAACGCCCAGGACAAAGAAGTAGACGGAGAGCAGCAGGTTGATGTACTCTTGGGAAAATACCTGTCCGAACAAACAGAAGACAGAAGGTAAAGATGCCACGTTAACAACTACTGATGTAGGATAGCAGGGACACGTGCTGTGACAGACTCAGGGCTGCAGGTGGCTAGTTGGGCACCCTAAGCACAATCTGTGATGCCCCGCCCACCCCCCCATTTATTTTTAATTGTCAATGTTCCAAAAACATGACTTCTGTTCCAAAAACAGCAAAGTGGCAATATCAAACTATAGAACAAGAGGAGAAAATCAAAGCTAAGTTCCACCACCAGAACCAGTTATGCTACACTGAATGCTTGATTATTTATTTAGAAATGTTTTGGATGTTGTTGTTGTTGGCTTACGCATGGCACAACAGCAAAATATTCACCACATGAAACTGTCAATACTTAATTCCTTATTCTGTCTGTCTAGAATATCCATTCTATATTCTGTCTAGCCTACGTTGTGTTCAGGCAGGAGAGTGGATATGTCAGCTTTCATATATTGCTGCATTTTAGTTGAATTCACATGTTCAGTCTGGGCTGCGGGGAGTGTGCAATCTTTGCATTATTTTGGAAATTGCCTGGATTTTCTGAATCATATTGTGTGTAACTTCAGGTCTGCATGATCTGCTCTGTGGAAATTGACACGGCTCAGCAACAGGACACAGGACCGAGAACACTGAAGGTGCACCATTCGTTTATTTTATTTAAATATTCAAATATGTACACTATTGCTAATGATGGTATTCACATTTTCATATATTTTTGCCATTCATATTTTTTTTGTTTGAGATCATTCTTCCATTCGTCTATTTTTCGGTGACCCCTCCAGATGTTGGTGCCCTAGGCACAGCACCCATCGGGAGCAGCGGCACAGATCTGTCTGCATGTAATCGGACCCTGCTGGACAATGTCAACAGGCCCACATGAAGCCCCTGGAGGAACACTGAGGAAACCCTGTGTTACCTTGAAGAAGAGGTAGAGCCCGAACAAAGTACAGCTGGCGATGATCGGAAACCTGGCGGCGTCACGGCTGGTGATGGTCTCTGGCATATCTGAAGCATTCTGCAGAGAAACAACAGGACAGGCTGAAGACGACGACCAACGGTGCAGTTTGCTGACAGGAACCTGCGCAGATGCATCAACTGTGAATTCAAGAATGCCCTCTAGCAGCAGCTGATAAAGATTAATAAAATAATCCTCAGATAAGACTTCATTAGAATTGAAAAAGAAGTGATCAGGGTGTACTTCTTCTTCTTCTCCTTTCGGCTTTGTCCCTCTTCAGGGGTTGCCACAGCGAATCATTGATTTCCATCTTTCCCTGTTCTCTGTGTACTATTCACACATAAACCAAACTGTGTAATGAAGACGAGAAGCAGAGACAACTGATGGACACGTGAGAGCATCACCATCCTCAGTCACCTCCATCTAGATTCTCGCCATCTATATTCTCTGCATCTACTCTCCCGAGACAGGAAGTGGGACAGGACAGAGGACAGTAGGAGGACATGAGGAGAGGCGTGAAAGGAGGAAAAGAGGTCAACAGGAGCACAAATGAGCATTTATTCATCAATTGGGGAACTTTTCTTCTCTCATTCTCTGAGAGAAAATGTGGATCTCGTTTCTCTATCAGCAAAAAACAAAAAAAGTTCTTTTCAGTTTTCAAAAACAAACAGCAAACAGAACACACTGATTCATCAGCCATGCTGGCTGTTGTGTCAGGAAGTCACTAACAGCCCAGAGGATGATTGGTCAGACAGGACAACGTCGACATCATGGTGACGGACGATGGCGTCCATCTCATCAGTGACGTGCTACTTGAAAATGAGTAACACGACAGACTTTGAAGTGCTGCAAACAGCGCTGGCATCCACACATGCTAAGTGGTAAGACAGACGAGTACGGGCAGAAGCCCCACCCACTCCAGTGATGATGCATTTTATGTGTGTGTTATTTGTGCTCATGGCGGCGCTCATACTCACTCTGAACCCAGAGCTGTACCCGTTTTCTCCGAGCTCCTGCAGACAGACACAATGGATGGACAGACAGATGTGCACAGACAGAGAGGGAGAGAGAGGGATCAGGTCGACGATAGCGACAGGGATGGGAAGCAGAACCCACAAAGTCTCCAAAAATCAAGTTTGAGATGCAGAAGATAACACACGATTGTGTCTGCAAAGAGAACAGGGGGGTACCTTGCGGAGGCAGAGAGTGAGGCGAGAGGAAAAAAAAAGAGGAGGGACAGCGAGAAACAAGGTTTAAGAGCCCTATTCAAATGTAGGGTGTCCCACGTCCCACATGCCGTGCTGTTAGTTGTTTTATCTGTCAGCTTTAACATAACGATGAAATATCCTCGTTCATCTGTCAGTCACATTAACCATGTATACGGCACGCAGTGAAATACTGTGAAATTCAAAATTCCAAGCCTATGTTTTTGTATTCATACTTTTTAAAAAAGGTTTTGTTGGTGATTTTTTTTTATATAAATCAGTCAATTTTGGATACAATTTTCTAGAAAATCTATTCAGACATGTTCACATGTGTAGAGTATTTACTTAACATAAGTATGATAAGAAAAATGAATGAATGAATTCAATTCAATCAGAGAAAAAGAGATTGAAGTGATCAAGTATGGTTTCTCACCCTACCACCCAACCAACTGTCAGTTTATGTATAATACTGTATAATAATAGTGTGTCACCTTTGAATAGCATTACTGTATCTTAAAGCAAACTTCAATTCCCCCTACATCACATCCAGATGTTACCACAATTCAGAGAGTTCTGAGTGAGTGTGAAACTCATGGTTTCCTGCCGTGTTTCACTCCGTTCTCACCTTATGCCATTTTATAGAACTCTTTATAGATTCTTTCACAGGTGTGACGTGTCAGCTGGCGGAGATGGCAGACGGCCTGATGATGTCTCATCTGTGAGTGGTTCCAGGTGAACCTTCTCACCTGCCTCGGGTTGTCTGGACAAATACAACTGCGCATGTGCCAAAATCCCCCCCAAAAGAGTACAAATAAAGCGTGTGGTCCACGTCAGTGAGGTTATGTTTCACGGCATAGCCACCTCTTCTTTTTCCTGTGTGTGTGTGCTGTTAGCACAGGCTGACACATCGCCAGACTGTTTCACAACTTTCCAGTGAACAAACGAACACGATCAACAAACACCCGGATTTGATCTGGTGAACAGATGTAACGGTTCAGTTCCTACGCGGAAGCGAGCTCGTTTTTAAGAGGAGGTTTTAGTGCACGACCCTGTTTATTTACCTTGAACCCACTACAGTCGTAATGTGATGTCACTGAAACACATTTCATACGTGTCCGCAGCCACCGGCTAGCTGTGCTAAGGGCTAGCCGCTGGAGGCTAGCGGCATCTGGCTGTGAAACCTCGAAGCCGAGGTCGGTTCGAGGGGCTGCCGCCGGAAGTTACCTTGGATTTGGAGCAGGTGACAGACCGCAGAGCTCCGAAGAAGATGGGCACCAGCGCCATAAACACCAGGCTGCCGTACGCCAGCGCAGTGCCCTCCGGGGTGGCGACGAATTTCGCGGTGGCGTTCATCGCATCGGTCCCGTTGGAGTCGGTGGCGTTCAGGGCGTCCAGGACAGCGGCGGCGGCCTCCGAGGCTGGAGCCGTGGCGTGTTCGGCCTCAGACATGGTTCTTCAGAGGAGATGTTGAGGTGGATGCTGTCAGACGGATGGAAGCGGAAGCTGAGCGGGTCTCATTCATCTACCGGAGCCACTCGAGTCTCCGTAAGGCCACGTTTCCTAAAGCGGAGTGGAGACCGTGTTGCCAGGTGGGAAATGTAGGATTATCGCTCCAGACTCAAATTATCGTATTTTACACTAGTCGCAACCGAAATAACAAGCCTGCTTACGTTCTATCGTAAAACATAGACTCCAGCCCGTCGGTACGGATTGGATTCCCACCTCAGTTGTGTTAGACTGCGTATGAATGTGTTTGTGTCCTTTAAACAAATGGCGAGACGGACGGCGGAAATGTATGTGACGTCACTAAGGAGTTTGTCGCGGGGCGGGCGCAGCTGATCATTCATCATTCATTTTCTGAGGCTAGTTTTTGGCTTTTCGGAGGATTATTGATCATACAAATTATAAAACAAGCACGATAAATATATATATAAAAAACGATCATAACTATCATACAAGTACGATAATCATCGTACACCTGATAACTGAGCAGATCGCTTGCAAGACAAGACGTCCCACTTCTCAGATGTTTCTGGGGACCGTGAACATGATTTGCCTCCTAACACACAAAGCTAGTGCTTACAGACCCCATCAACTTAATACTACTACTACTAATAATAATAATGAAACAATAGCCACAAATTGACATGGCTGAAATAACGTCTTCCACGTTCATGTAATCTTTTTTGTATTATTTTATCTTTACTGTCGTTCCCACACTTTCTTCAAATACCGCATCTTGTATCAAACTAGTATTGCAAGCATCCAAGAATTATTGTCTTTATCAATAACTACATTATTTATTATCTTCGTACGTGAAATTCCAGATAAAATGGAAATACGCAGCTTACTTTTTCTTGCAGCAATAGACGACCTTTGCGCAGAAGTTTCTTCCTCGTTGGTGCTGAAGTTTTTGACGAACCTCTGTGTCGAACTACCTGCTGAGTAGAAACAGACCTTCTCTATATGTCTATGGGAACAAAGACACCCTCACGACAAGTATAGCAGTGCACGTAGAGCTCCACGTTATATCCAGATGTTAACTATTTGAATCACTTGTATCACTTTGTATTATATAACACATTTTAACTGTATTTTTCATCTAATTCACAAAAGAATTAGTTTTTCAGAACAAAAACAAAAGTCCAACCTTTTGATGTCACCTTTTCTTATTTTTTGTTCCTTTGTTTTCAACTGCTTTTGGTTCTCAATGTGTAAATGGACACATAATCAAGGAACACTCAGAAAACAATATTATTTATCTGTCCCCGTGTAATGATGCTTGATAACAGTCAAATCAAAAGGCCCATACAATCATCTCAAACACTTTAATTTCAACATAAAAACACGATCATATGACACAAATATTTACATGATTTTCCATCAAACTGAACAGACCTGAGTTGAAGTACAGATAGTAGATGGAAAAGAAAGAGTTATGTAACAGGCCAGATGCACCAACAGCTGGAAGTGAGAGACTAAGGTGTGCAGCAGCAAAGTAGCAGCCTGTTCATGATGCAGTTTGGCACTTTACAACCTCCACATTACAAATAATACTACAAGAAACAACTTTCATCTACTCAGGGAAAATTAAGTCTAAATGACATCAGAACCACAAGGACGTTCTCAAAAAGTGGTGGAATATCCCACATCAGTGATGATGAACCTTAAGATATCAATGTGTTTTGTGAATGAACCCTGACCGATCCGTGTGTCACAGGACCAATTAAAAACATCCACGTAATAATGTGGTTAACAAAGAGAGATAAATCACTGTCAGTGTTACATGTAAATAATCCAGATTAATCAAAAGAGCTCACGGTGACAGCTGGGATGAATGGGATGTAATTAAGTTTTTAAAAATGTGCTCAAGTCAGTCTGTGACATTCACAAGATGTTGCATGTTTACTATGAAACTGGATTTCCAATATAAAAGGTTTCATGGCCAGAGTAGACAGAAAACTCAAAGACAGGAGACATTTCAGTGTTTCTCTGGTGATGTCTCTGCACGTCTGACTGAAACACTCTCACAGCAGACAACCTTTGTGCTTTGCCATTACAAGCAATTTGTTTTAAGGTTTGTGTCCATGTCCATCGACATGGCATCATTTTGTTTTGACTTTGATATTTGCTAAGAGCTAACTGGCTATTCAAACATGTTTTATCATCTAAAACCGCTGCTGGAGACATGAAATGCTGGCAACAGGGGCTGGTGAACCCCCTCTCACCACCACCTACAGTGATGTGAATCAAATGTAAAATAATTTTAATTTTAAATAATTTTTTAAAGAGATAAATGTTTTTTAAATCTGTTTTTAAATAAGTCAATTCAACAGCAACTGAACAGAGGATACTAAAGATGAGCATCAACATGCCGGTGAATATCAGTCAGTGCTTATAATCACAAAACAGACAGGAAGGAGTGGAAGACTGCAGACACACTGAGAAGGAACAGGAGGGGTGTGGCCTGAAGGAGAAGGGCGGAGCTCTTGAGCGTCACCTCCATAGGGTAATGGTCGCTAACCTCCTGCACCTGGCGAAAAATTGATGAAAATGATGACGATGTCTGAATCACCAAACAAACAAATGTCATCACTACAATACACACACTTCCCAAGAGGAGGGGAGTGTGATGAGGGAGCACCTCTGCTGCTAAAAGGCTCTGGTCTGATTACTAATTGAGAGTCAAAACTTTGCCAGAATTGGATCAAGTAGATAATTTCTAAAGAACTCAACAGACTGAGATTTGTTTATTCATTTTTAGGGATTGTGGTTTTGTAATGTCAAACTAAATACCTTGGATATGGGGAGTTTGAATGCCTGGCCAAAGTTGAAGACTTGTGCAGAAAACGGTACGATTGCCTTCAGGAAGGGCTCGCCATGGACCACAATCCTAAAGCACAAGTCAATACAAAACTCAAATTCATTAACAATTTACTACTTCTTCTTCTTCTTCACGCACCTACCTGTCGTATGCACAGTTCATCTCCTCTGTGACGGTGGTGTCCACTTTGTCTGTGATCAACCAGGAGAAGCTCGTATTGGTGAACAGTCTGATTCTTTTCTTGTCTTGTCGGGTCATGTAGGCGCAGCTGGCATGGAAATCTCCCAGGAACATCACATTCTACACACACACACACACACACACACACACAAACATTGAGACGGGCCTTGTAAATTCCAGGGTAGGATTATTTTATGAGTGTCTCTGAACCGAAGACAGACTGAAGACGTCTGATATAAATAAAATGTAACACAAACACACACACACACATACAAAATACAGCTGATCGGTTCTTGCATGCGCAGGACTCGGTGATGAACATTTAGTTGTCACTGAACTGTGACATATGATTGGTTAATGAGTCACTAAACTCTTGTTCTCACAGGTGAAG